>JBAMYA010000002.1:11323831-11361184 GCA_037176975.1 Arrhamphus sclerolepis
TGGTCTCTAAGGTGGCGTGCTTGTGCCCCCCTCCCCCCAATCTGCACACACACACACACACACATACACACACATATATATATATACATATATATATACATATATATATATATATGTATATATATTATAATATTAGAATCTCTTAGTAATTATACTCTTTTTTTTTTCTTTTATGTGAATTACTTTGACTTTCTTGGTCAAAGTAAATTTTCCCTTGAGTTGTTTTTGTTTTGTTTTGTTTTTTTTCCTTTTTGTGGGAGTTGCAATATAAATAACAAACCACAAAAGCACAAAAAGGCAAATTCACAGTTGACGGAAGAGCCCCATCACAAAAAAAACAAAAACAGTTGCAAGTGTCAAACAAAGTAATCAGTGGAAACGCCATCTTTTTTTTTTGGATAAAATCTGTGAAGCAGTCAGCCAAAACATGAAGACAGCAGATCTGTGTCCAGGTTTAAGTTTAACGGGAACATCACAATGTCTCCAATTAAACTGGATCTACTTATGTCGTAGCTTAAAATCATTGGATAAGACATGGAGGCTTAAAGAATCTGCATTTGTTCTGTCACAGCCAGGAGCAGAACTTGTCACAACACCAAAACACACCACTTAGCTTCTCCACCTTTTTTGTTACTGCGCTTACCACCAAGCTTACGCTAGCTCCTCCAAGTAGCTCTTTCACTTCTCATTTCATCGGTTGCACGTCCTCTACGTGAATCGTGACTGTCTCACCTGACGTTTCCGAGGCCGTCGGTGGTGCTTTGCAGATTTGAAGCAGAAATCCACAGAAAAAGAATTGATTACACTTTTTTTTTTCTTCCAATGACTCAGACACATCAACAACCTTAAAAACTTTGTGTAACGCTTGAGTCTTGCAGGTCAAATACGGGTAAGTTTCGAGGTTAATTTTGTTTGTTTCCAGCCACTTTAGCTAAGCTGAGCTAACATTCGAGTTTTCAAAACAGGAAGTGTTCCTGTAAAAACACATAGCCCTACGTGTCATATTACCTCGGTGATAACTGCGGGGAATTAAAGTCATTGTCTATGAGCGTCAGCAGATGTAAAGGGTAATTCTGTGTTCAGCTCCTTCGTTGTTCCTTGTTGGTTTCATCTCCTTTGTTCTCCTGTTTTGGCTAGCATGTAACCTGGAAGTAAATGTTGCTTTCCTGTCTCAGCTCAGTATTTGATCAAACATTTGAACATCCGCTTCTAATTCAAACTTCTGCTGTCTGTTTTTTGTCCACGTTCAGGGTGATACCTCAGGAGACTACCGTAAAACTCTGCTGATTCTCTGCGGAGGAGAAGATTAAAACTTTCACATCTCTGCAAATTTATTCACGGACTTCACTGACCACAAGATAAGCCGGTTCACTATGAGGGGGGAGTTTCTGTTAGTATCTGTTGCCAGTGTTCCTAACTGCTGCTGCTCCCCAGCCAAACCGAGTCACCTCCTTCCGTGATGACCTCCCAGCCTTTCAAGCCACTTTTCTGCCTTTATGTCTAATTGCCAGAATGATGTCTCTTTTTTTACAGTGTTATATGTAACATAAAAATGTTAGTGTTGAAGTGGGCTTCACAGGTACAGCATATAGTATGCTAGCAGCAGTGCCGATTGTTGCATGTCCAAAGAGTACTGTAATTTTTAAGGTATTAAATATACCTGAATTAAACAAATAACATTTTAAAGAAGCTGTCTTCTCTTGCTTTTTTTTTTGTTTTCTTTTTTTAAACATTAATATAATGTTACACAGAAAACCAAATGATTCTGTAGCTTATAGCTTTGCAGTGTATGTACTGGGTGGCAAATGGCTGTGTTGGTACTGGCCTGAGCAAAATGGGAACTATAATTTTTAACATCAAGAAACTCTCACTCCACTTCAGAGCCTCTTCTGCTTATAGATTCAAAAATACTCATATACTGTTGCTTCTCATTAATGTAAATAAAAAGCTGATAAAAGTAGTAATGTATTTCAGCTAATGTTTGATTTAAAAAAAATGAAATATATAAATCAAGATGCTCTTAACTTGTCCACTTCCTGTACTTGGTTTTGTGTAAGCACTGCAGAGGTACAACCTGACTGAGCACAAGTTGCGTGCAACATACTTAATTGAGAAAACTAAATATTTAACACACGTTTCTGCATGTGTATGCCATGTTAGGATTCATTGCAGGTGTCTCAGTTGCACTTGTATATGTTTTGAATGTAGGAGTAACGTGCAAGACGGCTGTCTGCTCTTCTCAATGTCTTATATGGTTGCATATGTTTGAGCGCAGCTGTTGTCAGGACATTTCAAGTTAAAAGAGGAAAGAAGAAAAAAGATGTGCGTGGTGAGGAAATCCCCTCCAGCACGCCAAAATCCAAGGCAACAAATAGAGCCTGCAGCACTCAGTCACTTTGGTTTTAATGGCACACCCAACTAGCTCTATTTGATGGTAATTACACGAGATTGAGAGATAACTACAATAGTACTGTCAGCATATCAATATGTACAATGTTCTTGAATTTCCCCTTTTGGTAGCAGGGGGGAGTTTTTTTTCTGTAGCAATGCTCAGCTTTAGTTAGACTGTAGTTTAATGACCTCAAAGTCCTCTGAAAGTATCATGAGTGCTGCTTTAGTCATTTACATTTACAGTTTCCATGACTGTGGGGTCATCATGATGTGATCATTGTAACATGCATATACAAGTTTTTCCACAGGACGTCATCACATGCCATATGTTTTTACATATATACATATATATCTCATTAGTGTTTCTTCATGTGCAACCATGTGTGCAGCAGGGCACTGCAAGCTACTGTACAAAAATTATTTAAATGTGCACAGTTCTCTTTTCATGTGCTGTATTACTCAGTGAAGGGAGGCCACACAGTTGGATACACACCAGGTTCTGTTCAGGCTAAGCCTGCAGTATCAGGCCATTTTACTGGGGAATTCCCTCAGTCTCACAGCGAAATTGCTTCCCCCTTATTCACCAGTTTCCTTAAAAAGTATCTCTCTGATACAAGCTGAATGTTTTGGTGAGTAGTTGTTTACGTGCTTTTTGTCTTAACTTATAAATATCAATGCCTTTATACTTACTGTTATCTCTGGCATGTATTGCTTCTTTGTTTGTATTCTAAGGGGTGGTTGCGTTCATTTTATGTTGTTATTATGAAAGCTGTTCTTGTCCTTCCTCGGTAATGTGATCCAAGAAAAGTAATAGTTAAAAGGCTAAATTTTTTAAAGTCTTTTTTATCATATAATTGTCTACATTCTGTTGTTTTAACAAGGCACATAATACAGCAGCTATTTATTCTTAAACTACAGTTAAATTACTTTTTCTTTCTTAGCCCTAATATGCATTTCTAAAAGTGATGATAATGCAACAAAGGGTGTTTTTAAAAGAGCTGTATTACTAGTACAAACGAGAGTTGTGACATTTTGCAGTCTGGCACACTGGTTTTCTGGATTTAATAAAGCGTAAGTTAAATTTGCTGTTAATGTGATAAAATTACCCACTTAAGAGTTTAAACAGAAGCATATCTGGAGCCACTGTCTCTGCTCGTATTTTTCTTTTCTTTTCTCTTTTTTTTAAAAAAACAAAAAAAAAAAAAAAAAAAAACTGTGATAGAGACTAAGTAGCTGCAATAATCCTGATTTAAACCTCTGGAAGACAGTTGAAGTCACAGCTTGCCAAACAAAAGGACATTTTGTACTAAGTCTCATAGAGCTAATGATTATCAGCTGCTAATTTCTACTGCTTGGAGATGGGAGTCTGGACCATTCCTGTGCACCAGCAGGGTGCAAAGTTTACTGACATGGTAGTGCTTGAGACTGGTGGTTAGTCTTTCGTATATGTCATCTGCTCATTCAACTGTCTTTGCTCAGTGAGGAAAATGCTTTAAAGTGTGCTGAATATGAAACATGAGGCTAAACCATTGTGTGTAGCTTGTTACCCCTGTGGGACTTAATGATGGGTGACATTTCCTGTATCCTCAGGCTTTTTTTTTGTTTTTTTGTTCTGTACTGGCAGGCTCAAAGTCATCACCCAGTTTATTGTTTCAGCACATCACAGCAGCCTTGGGAGGAAATACTATGCACCAATAAATACTGAAAAAGGTGTTTGGTTGCAGGCTTGGGACTAAGGAAAAAACAGGTTTGCATGTGAGCCACATGAGCTGTGTGTTTGCTTTTTCCTGTAGCCATCAAATGGCTCTCTTGGGGGGGCAGAGAGACACATTCACACGATTTGCCAGCAATATCTGACCAACAGGATACGCACAGCTGTGTATGCTTTTGTACGTGACTGGTTTGAAGCACAATACTTGAGCCGTTTAAGATTATTTTTTAATTGTCAAAGGGATTTTCATATATGATTCATGGCCTATAAAAAGTCCAAACTTTATAGTCTGTTTGCTTTTGTGCTGTTGCTTATTCTCTGTCTTTAAAGTGAGCTAGGATGAAAGATGACAAGAATATGAGTAAGTTATGTAAATAATTTAAAAAAAATGCAGAAAGTTCTAAAAGCTTTATCATATTTATCATAATTACCAAAATGTATACTAAACTGGTGAGCCAGTAGATATTTGTTGATCTGAGTCTCGCCTCACATCTCACTAGGTTTTTGACTGACAAGTCAGACAATATGTAAAATGTACAAAAGAAAGAGTAAAAACAATAAAATAAATAAATAAATAGAATAATAATAAAATTGTAATCAATAGGAGCCCAAGATAGTTCAAAATTTGTCTTGTTATTTTCTACTTCTTACATTTCCTGATTCCAGGCCTGCAGCAAAGAGAATAGTAAAGCTTTTACCACTTTGTAGCATCTCATAACACTTAACACTGGCATTATAGACACTAGGACGTGGTGAAGAAATTTTCAAACATTCTCTTTCAGTCAGTGCAGTACGTAGGCCAATCCAGTATGCTCTAATGTATGCAGAACTGGCTTTTGGACTTTTGATCCAGATCACACAGCTTTATCTTTTTCTTTTCTTTTCCTTTCTTTTTTTTTTTTTTTGTAGATGGATTATTGATGTGATGGTCTTTCCCAGATTACTTACAGACCAGAGATGTCAGCTCCACCACTGTGCAACATTAACATAGAACTTTTTTTGTATTCTAGAAAAAAAAATCTTTATATTTTTCTATGACTGTAAATATCTAAGCAAGACTGAAAATGAAGACTTGGCACGACTAAATTTTAGATAAATGGTAGGAGTGCATACAGCAAGCTGCAGATGATGTAATGAAACGGTAACACAGAAACGGTATGGAAACGAGAGATTTAAACAGGAGCAGAAGCGTTATGAAGGTAAGGAAAAAACAAAAGACAGAAATAAACGGAATTATTGTTTTAAATATGACAAGTCCTTGGAGCTGCCGAGAGAGATGCTTTCTCTCGAAGGAGCAGGCATCTGGAATAAGAACATTGTTGTTTGGTTATAAAGATCATAAGTGATTTGTAAAACTCTATATCAATCTAAATCCCCCCCCCACATTTGCACTGCAAAGTTTTAAGTGGTATTTGTGACCATGGCTCAGTAGTGCCATGCTTGACAAAGATTTTTCAAAGTAATTGTTTTATGAATGGACTTACCTCAGTTATTAATGATATCCCTTGGGCTTGCAACCTTCGTACATTCACAAATTCACAAATCATTTAATAATTTTATGCACTGTAGGAGAAATACACTAATATTTTCCAATCTTTTTTTGTGGAACATTGTTTCAAAACATTTCGGTGAATTTCATACACTTTTATTTATTTATATATTTACTCAAGGGCCAATGTGTTGAAGTCCTGAAATGCAGGACTTCAACACAACTGAGACACAAAGGAAAGCCCAGAGTGTAATGAAGAATTTAACTTCATGAACATAAATATTATGGATGGATGCATATTAACAAATGAATGATGAGAGAAAACATAATCTTAGGTTCATACTTTTCACAATTAAGAAAAATCATTAGTAGTTGCATGAGTAATGTAGCTGAACCAATATATTCTACTTTCTTTGGATTTTTCTAGACAACATGACATATTATTAATTCATAAAACATTACATTTTAAACATAATGCATTTTAAGCATCTTAATTTAGACATTTCCTAGCTGTCTTGGAATTTTTTTTAAATTCATTGTTAACCCTAATGACGACAGTGCTATTTGACCTCATCTCTGTTGTGCTCTTGAGTTCAGAGGAAATATCTGATGCAATAACAGAAACCCCCACCAGCCCCTTCTTTGAATTTATCAATGAAGAAAAAAAGTAATTCATAGAAAATGGTGGAGTTCATCACTGAGCCAAAGGGCTGTGGCTTTTAAGAAGTAAAATGGCAGTTAACAGGTTTTTTGGTTTAAATTATTTTGAATCAAGAGAAAAGTTAGGCTTACATTTTGAGTAGAAGTTTCAGTCACCCTGGTTTTCTTTTTTTTTTTTGTTGTTGTTATGTTCGTATATATTTACACAATTATTTAAATGTCCACCACGAAGACGGGATAATCTCAACAAAAGCTTACTACTATCAAATATGAAATTTTAAATCTCATTTTGCTTCACTGTTTACATTACAGTTAGAGGCTCCTCTTTTGATTCAGGACTGGCTTCTGATTGGCCCACCCCGGCGGACCAATCAGCGCTGTTTACATCAAACACTGCGAGGTGGAATTTCCCAGGTTACGGCCATAGACTCAGTAGACCACTTCCGCAATAGATGTCTGTCTAGGCAGAGAGACGAGAGGCCACTGCGAGCTGAAAGGTACCCCGTCAAAAGACACCGCTTTGTTCCTGCTTCGCCGTTCAAACTTCATGTTCCGACTAGCTCCGCTGCGTCGACGAAAGTGTTTGCCGCGGGAAAACTGGAGGAGTGGACGGCTTCTTGTTGCCTAGCATCGGCTAGCCGTCAGCTAACCGAGATGAGGCTAGCGATTTGCATGACAACAGCGAAAACTAACAAGCTTCTGCTATCAGCAGTCGGACCGAGCTGTATTTAACTCTCCTCTGTTTGGACGGATGTTTCTTAGTAGAATCCACGTTACTTTTAATACCCCCCTCCCCCCTCTTCTTTTGTCTGTTTTTAGCGTACCCCCTCCCCTCCTCCTCATCTGCTTTGATCGCTGTAGTTGTCATATTCAGCCGTCACCAACGCTAGCACAGTTTTGCCATATGTGTCACCATGGTGGAGAGGCATCACGGTGATTTTGCTATATTTTTGTCCTCTCATAGTGGTAGGATAGCTGCATTTCTTTTGTCTCAATAAGTTAAAAAACAAAAAAAGTGGGGCACGGTGTCAGTGTGTACATACAGATGGTGATCTGATGGGGGATGTTTGATTCAGCTGTCACTTTTAAGCGGCTGTGAATGCTACAGATAATTTTTATCATTATTTTTGTATAATAATGATGCTTATATAATATGTTTATTATTATATACATTTCTCTTGTGTTCTACATATTATGGACCCTGTACTTTTGAACTGCCTCTATTACTTGTACACATAACGTTTTTGGTTTTGCTTTTTGTTTTTGCCTTCATTTCACAGTTCAGAGGATCATGTGTAGGAAGTGAACAAGAGCAATGGAAGGTAAAGGTCCATATCGCATCTACGACCCAGGCGGGAGTGAAGTCAAAGCCAGAGATGAAGCCGTGGGAGGGAGCAGCTATCGACAGCTGCTGGAGGAGAACAGCATACTGAGAGAGAGGATGAAAGGACTTAAGAGCTTAGGTAGGCTCCAAAAGAGAACATGGCCATCTGATAGCCGTGAACCGAGGGCGACACAACCTGTTCCTAGTTGCCCTGATTTTACAGCCATCAGATAAGGAACTGAGGAGATGCTTCTGATTTCTTTTATTTGTATAAAATGTGCCATCATGTCTTCCATATTAGTTTGTACCAAGTGTGGTAGAATGCAGTAAAACATGATAATCTGCTTTGGCCATTTTTGTTTTTGAAAAGTTTGATTACCAGTGATATGACTGAAAGTACATTTAATTAGTCACCAAAGGAGTGACATCTTCAGGTAATTTCTTACTATACATCAGGTCTTAATTGTTCTATTAATGGTTGAGTTTGAAGCTAGATAAAGTGATATTTTACCTGAAAGAGTGAAGATTTATATCTGAAACTTGTAGGGGATTTGCTGGAAGAGTCTCAGTCAGAGGCATCTCGGCTGCGGCAGCGAGTGGAGGAGCTCGTGAGAGACAACGAAGCCTTAAAGTCCTCCAGCTTTGCTGCTAGTTTGTGTACTGGAGGGCCTGTTCCAACTGAGATACAAAGTAAGCCCCAAGACTTTATGACCATGGGGGAGTTTAACTCCATAGATGCAAATATTGTCCTACTGTACTTTTATTCTTTTAACCTTGGTCTGGCTATGGTTTATTTCAGGCAAACCCTGTTTACACACCACTTCGGAGAAGGAGGAGCAATCAAGCTGTTTAGGGAAGACACTTCAGCCTGAGAAGCCCAGTGTGAGTAATATGATCAATGTAGAAATGTAGGTAAAACTGCATATAAACATAATAAAGAATTACATATGGCAGATTCAGTATCTTTACTTTGTTGCATGTTTTTAACATTGATATAGTTTTTGCTTGTATAACATTGCTTTGTTTTTTATAGGAGGCGTTATCAGAATTTGAGGGAATGAAAATGGAGAGAAAAAATTCAGATGCTTTGATTGTACGTACCAAAATAAGTACTAGAAATAAACTGTCACAAAAGTTCAAATTTCATATAAATTGTACTGTCTCATAAAAAAAGCTTGTGTGACCAGTGTATGATAACACTCTTTAATTTTAACTGTTCTTAAATCTTTGGCATTTTGTGTGATTTATTGAAGCCAGATTCAGCGTTTTGTCTTTATGGCTGTTTCCTCAACATTGGGAATACATCTTTGGTGTGTTGACTCACCAACAAACTCAATACTGGTAGCTCCAGCCTTAGTCAGTCAAGGGAAAGTCCAGGATTATTACTGAACAGAATTACTCAGTTGATTCATTCACACTACATCCTAGGGGATATGCTAATATGACACTTGCAATAGTATAATATTGTAGGAGCATATATTGGTAACAATGTTATTGGCTAATCCTACCCATATTTGGCACTACTCCCACCCCTAAAAAATAATATTTTGTTAAATGTTTAACCACAGCTGACTTTGGCACGTGAAAACTATAATTAAATCCAACAGGAAAAACTGGTTTGACTATTCAAGTTAATCAGCTGTTCCTTTCTGTAGACATGGCAGTGCTCTCTCTTCATACTTATGCAATTGTGAGCTTGCTTAGTCAGTTTGAGAGCATGTGTGACATTTTACTTATGTGGGTATCTCTAGGCCGAGTCAGCGGCAGGAGCAGTCCCCCTCCTTCCTCAGGAGAACAATGAGCTAGCAAGTCAGCTGAAGAGACTAGAGAGTTCTTTCAGCATATTTGCCGAGGAGTCGAACCCAAACCAGCTGTTAGCTCACCTTGGTCGCATGGCTGTGGAGTTTCATCATCTTTCCTCAAAAGTCCAAAAGAATGAACAAAGGACCTCCCTCTTACAGGTATGTTGCTCTACAGAAAGATGACAAATCCTTGTCATTTTCCTTCGATCTAAGTCATGTCTCTGAGATGCCTTCACTGGCAACGTGTTTTAGAGGGCCACCTGTGCAGATGTGTAAAACGTACACATATGCATCTTCATCACTGGATTTGGTGGTGTAAGAAGTCGTCTGTGTAGGCTCTGGACTTCATGATTTTATTTATACATATGTGTGTGTGTGCATATATATATATATGTGTATATCTATATATATATGTGTATATATATATATATACACGCATATATAAATATAGTAGACACCATTTAATACATATATTTTGAGACCTTGTGATTTGATTTTCTTTATTCATCCAACAATGGTTCACAATAGAAGTAAAGTGGCCATTTTTGTATTTATTCATTAATTTTAATTTTAAATCATAAATCTGATGGATAACTAGTGGCAGATTTCTAACTTCAAGGAGATATCACCTCTAACATAAATTACATTACAACTCAGAGACCAAATGGGAACTGAAACGAAGATAACCTCCATGGTTCCCAAGAGCTATTTTTAAAAATGTGCTAATTATAAGAAAATGTTTTTTAACTTAGTGATTTGTTTGTGGAACAAAAATGTATCATAAAGTGCCATATGCGACAAAAATGCAACATTTCTGCATGCCAACCACAATGAATGCTCAAAGTACCTTTTTTGCATTGTACCATTGGGTTAAAGGTAGTGTCCTCTGCCTTAGAAGGCCTGTGTTATTATACAAAATTATGGTTATTGACATAATTATGGGTGAGGTTTTTGTTTCTTCTTTTTGTAGACTCTCTGTGAGCAGCTTAGACAGGAGAACAACGAGCTTCGAAAGAAAATGGAAGAAGATCATCATATCAGGAATCGAGACCTGGAACAGCTAAGGTAATTCTGCTTTTTCTTCTTTCTCTTGTAGTTTTGTTTTTATTTTGTGTTTTATTAGCTGAACAGAAATCTTATTATTATCAGGGTCAAAAAGCACATTACTTCATTTCAGCAGGTATAGAGTTCTGTCATTCCCATACCTCATTCTGTTTGACCCACATAACTATATATTCTTTATTTTATGACGTGACACTTGATAGTCCTTCCACTTCTGACAGTGAGGGTTATTCCAGTGCTTTCTCTTTTTGCGCCTGGTGGATATTATAGGTTCTTCCCAAAGGACATCCTAAATCTGAAACAAACTGTCAACCATCTATGGGTTGATGATGCTATTTAAAGATATTATCATTTTCACTTTCTTCCTGATTCAGACAAGAGAATCAGAAACTAAAGGAGCTTGTCACTGGAGGAGCTGCAGTAACTTCAACTGTGTCGCCGCCTGACACTGAAACTCCAGAGGCCAAAGATGAGCCAATAAAGGAGGAATCTGCCACTGTCCGACCAAAGATGGAGGCCACCACACCGCAGAAGGTACTTTTCATAAGATTTCATTACTAATATTTTTCTTTAAACTTTCAACATATTAATTAACTTTTCAGAGATGCGCTCAATAAAACGTTTCTCAGATGATATTTGACTTCATGTCCTCATTTTATTTTATTTTTTAATGTATGTTATGTGTGTAATTGAGGGTTGTTATGGATTTAGGAATATTTTGTGTCCTGCCCCCCAGAGTGGAAAAGCTGCAGAGAAGACTCCGACTAAAGCATGTGACGTTGAAGTGTATGAAAAGAAAATCAAGCTTTTGGAGAAGCAGCGAAAGGATGTGAGTCTTCTTTCTTTCTTTCTTTCTTTTTTGGTTACTGCTCATCCTCTTTTGCCATGGGGGAAAGTCTCTGTGTATTTGTTTCCTATATGTTCAGTGTTGTTTGTTTCACTTTCTGGTGCTGCTTTCAGGTTCTGGAGGTGAACAAGCAGTGGGACATTCAGTGGAACTCCATGAAGTCACAGTTTGAGCAAAAGGTACAGTAATGACTTTACAGCTATAATGAACAGTGTGGGAAGATATTTCTGCCCTTGATTGTTTTGTAACTCCCCCCCCCCCCCTCGCTCTTTTCTCTCTTTTCTCTCTCTTCCAAACGCTCTCTCATGTTTTCTTCCGCTACTGTCACAGCATTTTATCTTGACATTTCAAAAGCGAGGCGCTCTGTCTGCAGAAAAAAAAAAAGTAAAAAAAAAAAAATGTCTCAATTGTACACAACATGTTGGGCTTATTCATGCGCTTGAGTGTGTGCGTAACACCCTGCCTTTATTCAAGAATGTGTGTAGGCCATTCATTTTATGAAGTATTCTGATGCCCTGAGGCTTTGCTCTGAATCACACCATTCATTTTGTCGACTGTACACTCTTTTGTCAACTTAACAACAATTACCCCATTGGCTATGTATATTACTATATATGTTTTTGTGTGTGTTAATAAAGGCATAACTGTATGTGTGTGTGTCAGTATGGATAAGGATAAAGAATTGATCACATTCTAAGTATAGCCGCCATTGTGTTCAACATGAAGTGTGATGGATGATGCACTGTTGGGCATGTTTGTGTGTGTGTTTGTGTGTTTGTGCTCACTCACAGGGTAATTATCACTGCAGGTTTTCTGCCCTATTGCCAAATGCCAAATGTTTAGTTCTGCTCTGCTCCAGGTTAATTGGCTGATTGAAGTACAAGACTTTTACTAATGCCTCATTGTGCTTCAGCGTCTGTGTGTGGGTGTGTGCTTGTAAAATGTTGTAAAGATGTATTTTGTTGCTCACGTCAAGGGAAGAAAAATCCTTCTAGAAATAATAGTAAAAGTAAATCACGCTACATGAGTACAGACACACTTAATGGTCTTAAAGTATTGCACCTCGTTCCAACACGCTTGGTCTACTTGTTAAAATAACATTGTTCTAAATATGGTTCAGATGTGGGAATGTGTTAAGTAGTGGAATGAAAAACTTCTCACTCTTGATTAAGATCTCTTCTACTATGAATTATTGTCTGCAAGGTTAGTTTTACAGTTAAATCTTGTTATGGTAATGGCTCAACAAGGCAGTAAAGTTTGAAAAACATTGCACAAATATGGCTTGTTTGGAAGAATTGCCAGGAGAAAACCTCTGTCTTTAAAATGTGGCAACAGAGCTTAAACAAACCAAAAGACTTGCAAAACATTTTCCTTTGGACAAATGAGTCCAAAGTGGAGATGTTTATCCACGATGCGTGGTGTCACATTTGGTATATATCAGTCTATCAGCACAAACACCACATATCAGCTGTCAAGCACAGTGATGGAGGGGGTGAAGATGTGGGTTTGCTTTGCAGCTGCAGACCCAGTTGCAGTTATTTATCTGACTTTGAACTCCTCTCTGTATGTATGTACGCGTTGTAGCGTCATCTGATCAACTGCTAAAGCTTGGCCAAAAATGATCATGCAACAGGACAATGATCCCAAGCATCACAACAAATCTACAGCTGAATGACGGAGCCTTTGCTATACGTCGATTCTTTATTTTTTTTCAGCTAGAGTCCTGACCTCAACATGACTGAAATGCTGTATTGTGACCTTTGAGAGCTGTGACTGTTTGAAATACTGTCTGACACACGCCTGACGAGGACACACGCCTGTGATTGTGTTTTTAATGGACATATTAAATCATGTTTCTGTATTTTATATTAATTTTAAGTGTGAGCCAGGGCCTCCTAAAAAGGTGAAAGATATCAGACCGACTAATGCACTTAGCTCTTAGGACCGTCACATTTGACAAAAGCATCAGGATACCCTGGGGGCAACCTTGTTTAACCGAAATGTCATTTCTGCACAAAAAGCTCTCGACATGTTTATACATGTGCATTATGTGTTTGTGACAGAGAGAAATTGAGATAAAGAATTTCTTTTCAAGCTTTTGTGTGCGTGTGTGTGTGAGAGAGAGGCAGTGGATCAGAGTGTTGGTTAAATGAGAGGGCTAATGCTTTAGCTTTGTCAGAGTAATCAGGGGTCTAACTCAGCATCAGTCCCACTGATTTCCATTTGTTCCGCTCCTGTATACAGAGTCAGAAATGGGGTTAGAGAGAGAGAGGAGTCGAACACAGAGACAAAGGGAACATGGTGAATTATGTAACTGTTTGGATGTTTCAGAGTGTTTGGACTTAAAATTAAGATGATACAAAAAAAAAGCAGAAAAAAAGACAGTGTAACAAATCAGCCTCAGATTATGTCTGTATTAAGTAATTTCATTAACTATCTTTCCACTCCAGAAGACAACAACAACAATGATGTGCCTTTTTAGCCCAGGGACCACTCAAGGTGCCTTCACAACAAAAGCATTGCCACATACACACGACCTTTACCTTGAATTTGATGGTTGTTATTCCTGTAATTATTCCCGTTAATCAGAGTTAATTATGCAGAGGCAGAATTTTGTGCTACCAACTAGCCTAAACATAAAGACAGAAAAGTTTTCCTTAAACTAATATAGTTCACAGTTTGGTGCTAACTTTGGTTTTCGGGGTCATGGTTAAATTAAAATCAAGTGCATGTGACAGAAAAACTAGAAATTTGATTTACTTTGAAAATATAAATATTTAACATTTAAGTTTTGCCTGTAACAAAGTTCTTTTTGGTTATGTTAAAGCACTCAATTGCTGGTATATTGACCATAAGAAGACAAGGGAATAAAAAAAAAAATACAAAAAACAAAACAAAAAACCACTATAAAGGCAGCAACGTACCAGTAAGGCTGACTGTTCGATCTTGAAATGAAGGTACAGGGACTGGCTGAACTGAATAGCTATGAAGAAGAAGGTGCTTTCTGGTCTGTGTTTAGTCTTTTCTACTAATAGAAACATTCAAGCGATGCCTTTGTAAAAAGATTGGCAGATAAACAAATAAACAATGTTAAACATTCTGACTCTGGCATTAACATTAGCTGAGGCTAATTCAGTTAGCTTCTGCACAACTAAAATAGTCCAGCTGGAATCCTTGCTGGTAGACTCATCATCATTGTCAGACTTTGTACTTTCTACCGTACATGTATATGGATGTTTAGACATCTTATAATGACCCTTTTTTTTCTTGTAATTGTGTACACAACCTTGAAAAGCACTTATCAGCCTTGCAACACAATACCAGACAGTCTACCTTGCAGAGCTTCAGTGTTATTGTGTAGAGCGTGAAAGCAAAGAGAGATGATGCATTTTTAAATACACCCTAGTGTGGAATTACTCTGTACAAGAAGAAAATAATAGATATTTTGAAAAGAGAAAAATATAGATATATAATGAAGGAATATATATAAAATATAGATATAGGTAAAGGATAAAGAAGGGATCACAGAACTCTGGAGCTTAGCCACGTCTATATCATTTTCTCATTTCTTTTTCTCATTCTTCACCAGTGCAGTCCTTTGATCTGAGCTTCATGCCAAATGTAGAGATGTGGTTTAGCCTAACCTTTAACCATCTCCTTCTGTCTCTTTCACACATAGACACACGAGTTTAAACTCACACACGGGCATACACACACAGATAGCTCTCTGTTTCTGTCTGTCTCACACACGCAGCACAAATCCATGCATTCACATGGCTTCATGCCGCTATCATTTGGATTCCGCGTGAGTGGGCACATGAAGATGACATCGAGAGGACAGCAGGAAAGAGCTCCCATCCAGTCCTCCAGTGTAGACAACCTGATAGACCCAAGAAACCCCGTCCATCTGCCTAACAAGCACCAAATCACATTATATCCCAGTTCTCAAAAGATGCCAAACGTGAACATCTCAGACCTTTTTATAGATGTAATCCAGCACTTTCTGTGCCACTGAAATTGATGCTTTTCTTTTCACCGAGGTTCAAAAGACATGCTATACAGAGACCAAAAAGGCATAAAAAGTAATTAACAAATATCTTAAAGCACTCATGAAGGAGCCACTCATGTTAAAAGCAAACCAAATTTATCACAGTGGAAGGATAATTTATACAATGACTCCATCACAAGGCACACACACTAATAAGAACAGATAAGGCATTTAGCATGCAAAAAGAGTTTAATGTTAAGTAAGTTTGATATAAAGACATTTGAAACATTTTATAAGGTAAAGGCAAACAGCCAACTCTTCTTGTTTTATCTTTCTTTAACATTACTTGTTTTTTTTTCTGCAGGCTTATAAATTAGGCTGTAAAAGCTACATGCTCAACTGATTTCAGATCTTAATAACTGTGAAGAAAATCTTAAACATTTCTCACAATGAAATATTGAGTTCTTGCATATCATCTTATCATCTTCCTAACCCTCCTGGTGTAATCACTCTTCTAAATAAAACAGACATACCATTGTAAATGTAGAGCAACTTGACTAAATCCTGTTCTTATTATCAGCCTTTACCCTCACCTTGATTTTTTTTTTTTTTTTAAATTTCAAATGTCGCTCGTGTGTCATAACAAAGCAGTTTTGAGAAAGTGACTCTGAAACCCGGACTAAAGCTACGTTTTCAACCTCAAATCTTGTGCTGTCTTGTCTGTCCAAACCTTGGATGCTCTGCAGCATGTGCGTAAAGATGAGCTGAAAAATACCTTTGAACCAAATACTCTTTTCTTTCTTTTACAATCCATTCTGACAACTGTTCTGACAACATAAAAGTGTATTATCCTAGCCCGATAGATCAGAGCCACACCTAGAAAGAGTCTGAAGGGTCTGAAAAGGTCTCCTCATCCGTGGAGGCGGTGCTAACGGTTGCTTTTCAAACTGTGTCTGTGCACGCAATTGGTTCGTGCTACAACCTATCAGAGCGACAAGCAAGGTGATGTATTCAGAGCAACAAAGCAGATAGAATCAATAATTGTTACTGATTTTGCAAGCAGAACTTAAGAAGCAGTATCTTCCATTTTTCCCCATCTAGACTACTCCTCTCAGCTCAGCTGTCATGGTGTTAAGCCCGTCCAGAAACTCTCTACAAGAATAGACTGATCTGACTGGTTCCCCAAGACGTTTGGGCATAGATAATGAACTCCAATGGATGGCAGGCAGATGGACCAGCTGAGAAAATGTAGTACATCTAGATTTCTAGACTACTATCATCCTGTTAAGGTCCTAGAACTATCAAAGTAAAACAACAGTATAAACCACTCAAGCTAACTAAAGGTAGTGTAAGACGTGGACATGATGTGAACAGCTCTGGGAGTTTCAACTAAGTCTGTATACTGTTGTCCGTGTGCCAGTAGGGTTCCAGTAGGGAGTAACCTCTTTCTCCTTTTTTTTTTATCTCTTTTTGGCCAACTCAGTTCTAGTGAATCTGTATGTCTTATATGAGGAGGCAAATCAGCAACTCTGTGCTTCAGTCTGACTCTTAACTGAGAAAATCTCTGTTTTCATGAATCCTCTCTCTACCCTGCAACCTTTAAGATCAAAATCAGGCTGCTTTCTGAGGAACTCGGACCTAAAATGAAGATCAGCCAAAAACGTTCAGGGCTAAAAGGCAGTAATGAACCGAGGTGATGTGTTTTTTTTTGTTGTGCCTGTGTAACCGTGTAACACCAGGCCTGACCTTGCTACTGGCAGGCTTCCAGTTTGAGTTGGTTGCCTCAGTGAGAGTGAATTAGGAGAGATGCAGCAGCACTGAATCTCAGTCTAGTTTTCCGAATGAGGTTGCTGGTGGAGCAGTGTCTGAGACTGCACGGTTCAACCACTGACTCTGATCAATGGATGAGAAATTCTGTGTGTGTGTGTGGTGTGTGTGTGTGGAGAAAAAAAAGTTACAGGTAATTTTGGTGAGCTGATTTGGAATTTACTTTTAATCTGAATGCAGGTGTCTCTGAGGGATTGTGTGATGGCTTATTGAACATGAAACTGGGAGCATTTTTCTCTCTCTCTTTTCAAGTTTGTGTTTGTTTTTCTGAAAAACTTGGGAGCAACGTATTGGGTCATGTTCATGTTGCTCTCTCTTTTATGGCTCGCTGTGAGTCAGGATGTGATCAGGAAGAGAGAGGGAGTCAAACAGCGTGCGTGCTCGGTGAGAGAGAATTGTTGGCCTCCACTTTCTAATGAGACTGGGAACACATGCCCTGCAGCAAACAGGTACACTGGCATAGAAATGAGCGAGAATGGGGAGAAAGGAAGAGAGAAAATTAGGTTATTTTACATAACTATCTTTGTTTTCTGGCGTTGATCATCATCAAGAAGGACAGGAGAGAGGGAGTCAGCAGGGCAGTTACACATGGGGAGAAAAAATGTCTCAAGGCAAGAAGTTGATTGAGAATGATGAAGGGAAAATGAAATGATGAGATAGATGTGTAATGAGAGAGAAGGACAGGGAGATGGATGAATTACAGAGTGAGAAAAGAACTATGGAAATACAGATGGAAAGTCATGTAAACGACTGATCTCTGCGAGGCGCAAACAGAACTGCAATAAATGAGATAACATGGAGTGCTATAGCATAAAAGATGGAAGGGAAAAAAGGAGCGGGACTGAATGATGATAGAGAGACGCCTGAAGTGGAGGAAAGCGTGACTTGG
This sequence comes from Arrhamphus sclerolepis, assembly GCA_037176975.1. NCBI lineage: Eukaryota > Metazoa > Chordata > Actinopteri > Beloniformes > Hemiramphidae > Arrhamphus > Arrhamphus sclerolepis. The sequence goes on from JBAMYA010000002.1 coordinate 11,341,822, forward strand.
GAATGTGAGAGAAGGAGCTGGATGACAGGAAAATGAGAGGAAAGCAAGTCCAAAGCCTTGGAATCAGAGCACGTGTATTTGTCTCCTGCCAGCTTCATAAAGCAACGTTCTTCTTTCAATGTCTAATGTTATTACAGTACTATTCAGCCAGCCTGAGTGCTTGGGCCAAGTGATGTTGACTTGAGTCCTTAGAATCTTTTAGAACCGGTGGACACATCTCTCAAAGTAATTTATTAACAAGCATGGGGAGAGGTTAGGGGTGAATGAGCGACTGGATGCCTAGAGTTTTGCATTGGTGTACTTTAGCTTTAAGGGAGATCATGCTTTAGCTGTAAGCAATGAGTGTAAAATAAATAAACAAATATATATGTACATATACTGTTGTGGAACGTTGTTACAGTTTGCAGAGTTACTGTAAATCTCTGAGCTGATGAGTGAGCTCTTTCAAGCCCGCAGGGTCAAACATCAGTTTTGACATTGATTGTTGGTCCAATTGTGTTTTCAAAGCTGCTGAGTGGGCACTTTTGAACCAGCACAGTCAGCCTGTAGTAGCACAGAGATTCGGGGTGTTGATGCTCAGTATTGTGTGTGCGCACGGGTTTGAGGCGTTGGAGAGTGTAAAATTTAGAAGTGCTGACTGCGAGTGGCTGAAGTGTGTGGTGAATATCGAAACTGTTTTCTCAAGCAGGAGTTGTGAACAAAATCTAAGCTGAGCAACGGGGAAAGCAGCGTGATATCAGTTTTTTCCATCAAAATGCTTGTTTTTGATATGGACACTGTTGGGCTACATTACATAGTGTTAATGGCAATTAGCATGTTGCCTCTCTGACACAATTTCCATCTGATAAACAGCTCAAAGGATTGGAAGCCAGAATTTGGAGTCTATCATTAATAGGTGTTTATATGAATTAGGAGAAAGAAAACACTCTACAAATCATAGTGTAATGAAGGGGATAATTGTTGAAATGATACGCTGTGTTTGTGCCCATGAAGCTGTTTACCTAACTGCATACTGAACGCAGGCTTACTTCAACACAAACAGCATCCCAGTGAACACTTAAAGTGCCACGCAAATGAGGATGATTTGTGACCATGTGTTGCATGATGATGCAAATGCAAGCAACCATGTGAGTTGTATTTGTGTGATTGTAGTAAAGTGGTATTATTTTTAAAATCCACCTGCAACAGGCAGCCATAAAACCCATTAGAAGGGGTGAAAATTTGTACACTCGCTATTCTTTTTTTAGCGACCCGAGCCCTCAGCCCACCTCCTGCTACTCTGTCTCCTCCATTAATTACACTTTCCGCTCCCTTCTCCACCTCCCACATCTCGTCACTCCATCATCCAAAAGAGGTAAAAATACCACACAAAAACACCTCCTCATTCTCGCTCCCCCTCACTTCATCCCATCTGTTGTGGTTTCCCTCATTCTTATGTCTTGCCTCATTTCCTCCTTTCTCCACTCACATCTGCCCTCCTTCCTTCCTTGTCAGATTTATTTATTTCTTTAAAAAATTTTTTTTTTGCCGCAATGTTTCCATCTCTGGAGCCCTCTAAAAGTCCATACCTCCTTCCTTTATGAGCTTTCCTGAGCATCCTACACACATTTATCAAATCACCTCCCCTTTTCGAAAGAGTAGTATTCTTTTTTTCTTATTCTGTCAGTAGAACTAAAGATAAAGACCTTTAATTAATAGGCCCACATACCGTTACCCACAGTGTCTCTCACTGTTATGTCTGGGAAAAAATGACCTTTTTAACATCCCTTTAATTCATCTATCCCTCCATTTCTTATTGCTTCAGGGTCACAGGGGGCTGGAAAGCCTGGGGTGCACTCTGGTCAGGTCACCAAACTGTTCTCGCCATATATAAACCAAGGAGACCACCATGCGTGCTTACAGTCACAACTATGGACAGATGATATTCATGAAATTCACCTTAAATTAGTTTTATGACTGACTTGACGTCACCTGGGCTTTCATTTGTACTTACGAACACCTTGAAGTGCAATTTCACCACTTTATCATCTTCATGATATATAACAGGACACTGGGGAGTGCCTGCATATGAAACACCTCACATGTACTGAATATAAAAATGTTCTTTTCACTCTTTTCTGGTCAGACTTAACTGACCTATGATTTCAAGAGGCAATGCAATTTTGATGCAAAGTGCAGCAATCAGGAACTGAAGGTTTTAAAGTAGCCTGATTGCCCACATGTCACAGCTGCTGATTCAACTCTAATGGACCAAATTACAATAACTAATTGCAAATAATAACTGCAAACACTGCTTGATCTACATGCACCTATCTTATTCATCTTATATACCTAATGTGCCACCTCTCCAATTCTTTCATGTCATTCCTGGAAAGCCAGTTTAACAATACCCGCACATTTTTGAGGCAAGGGTATAAAAGTGCATACTGAACTTAGGAATTTCAAACTGATAATGAATGAACTGGGGGAAAATACATCACTAATAGGGCCATATGGAATTGAGCAATAATAAAATTCAAGCACAGTAAACATCAGAATTCAACCTCAGCCTTTATTAAAGTATATACACAATTATTTGAATGTTTCATTTTGGGTAAAATAGGCCAAAAAAAGAAAAAAAGCATGAAAAAGGATTACTTGGACTGATTCTTGCAAATAATCAACAGGATAGGAGGAGAGTATGCATATTTTAGACACTTCCTGGAATATCCTGAAGTTCAAGGTATTGAGTTCTCAGAAATGTGGCCAAGGCAAAGCTGAAATATAGCCACCACTGAATAAGATTTGCAAATTAAGGCATCAAGATGGGGCCAAGATTTTTTATTTATTTTTTTACTTTATTCTTATTTTTTTTCACAAAGCTTTATTGGCAGATGAACTGAGAATAACTTTCGATGAACCAGATGGCTGTCCTGGATCACTTATGGACAAAGGACACTTCTTGCAATGATGATGGAAGGGTAGTGGTATGTCTTTATAAACAAGGATGAACTAAGGGTGGCCTGAAAATTATCTCCTGCGCATTTCTTAAATTCACTTTGGAGATGATTTTCACATAATTATTCTGTCTTCCATATTAACAAACTGGCCTTCTTTCTCACTTGTTTTATTTTCTTCTCTTTTCTTTTTTGGAAGGAATGTAGACAAATTATATCCTTGACAGTTTCTTGACCTGTTTGACGAGACAAAAAAAAACAACTTTCTGATTCCTTTTTAAATCAGGTTCAGAATTGAGGCGTGGAAAGCTCAGGGCAGTTCCCTCACTCTGGTCACAGAGTATAAAGGGAATATATTCACCTCAGAAAGACAAATTTTGCATTTCTTAATGTCTCTGACCAGTGTTTTTTTTTTTCCTTTTCTTTTCTAATTTATTGTTTTAAAGCCCTGTAAAACCTAAGGGTTTTCTGGAAGTGTGCATAAAACTATCTGGAGAAATTTATAGATGCCTGGAAAGCTTTATGCATTGCACTAACTATTTATTGTACCAGTCAAAATTCTTGCAAACAATGAGTCTGATTCAACGGTGTCCCTTCATTAGATCATACTTAAATCTTTTGAATTTTGGCACTCTATGTGTACCCATTGTCAGCTGAACTGAACAGGTCCTTAATCAGAAACATGTAAATGTCAGTTTCCGTTCTGATTTATAGTGGATGCTCAACACCATATTGTTCGTGTCCTTGCCTGGTAGACCAGAGCTGTCAACACACACATTATAGCATCGCACATACAGCTTCTCTTTGAGCCACGATTGTCCTCTGCAGACAATAAGAGTGAAGTGTGACCTCTTGCAGCATCTCTTTGTCTCACACTGCCTCATTGTAATCCCTCATCTGTCTCATCACCTCTCCCCCTCTAAACCTGCCATCCGTCCTCATGTCCACTGTTTATGCTTCTTTTAAATAAAATGGATGAGCTCTGTGTGCTGACAAGGGCACAGTGGGAATAGCATGAATCAGTATGATGTTACATAACTGCAGAAACAAATTTCAGACTGCTTGTCTACAGACAATACTGGCAGAAAGAGACTGCAGACAGAGCAGCTCGAGCAAAAGAGGAGGGACTGCAGCATGTACAAAAAGATGGTGTCGTCCTGTAGTTACCTGTGAAGGAGGGTACCTGCTCCCCAGATAGCTACAAGTGACGTTGTTGCCAGCACCCCAACACCTTCAGGGTGATCTCCTGAGATCTGTATCGCACCTCTCGCTCTGTGATGCACTTCCTACTTTCCTATCTTTGTTTTTAAATTCCAACTTTATTTTATTTTTATTCTTTTAAATAATTTATTTTGCAATATAATTTCTCCCAGAGATTAACACAGTATTCAGTTCAATTAACTTCAGTTGTTTTTCCTTTCTAACAGTTTGTTGTTTCTTTCTTTCCTATTTTTAAATTAGTATTTTCAAACTGTGACTCTTGTGAACCAAATCAGTCTACATCATTCCAGACTATCCCTCCGTCCTTTCCTTCTGTTTCGTCTTATAGTCCTTTTTAAGATGTACCTCTGGATGTGTGTTTACATCTCTATTTAAATTAAATTAAATTAACTGGGATTAGCCTTAATTACTCTTCCTTTGCTGGCAAGCGTGGAAATTACTTAATGTTAAAAGGGCATATTTCACTTGTATAACAAAAATGCAAGACACTTAGGCAATATGTCTAAGTGGATAAACACTAATTAAATAGTGTAATTAGAAGATGGCGCAAAGTCAGGAAGATGAGCTGAGCTGTGCTAAACTGTCCGTAACCAGCATGCCACAAAACAGGTTTGTTTACAGTTTTGCTTATTTATTTTATTCACGATGTAACATTAATGATTTTCTATTAATGAAGCTTGTTAAAAGTTCAGATAAGATGATCATTATTTGGAGGTCTAAACCAAATTTCTTGTTAACTTATTTTTTTTTTTTAAACAGGCACAACCTTCCTAAAGAATAGATAAAATATATCAAAGTCTTGACTGTCTCACTGATGAATTTATAACAGAGCTACGCAGATTATTCTACTGATAATATTCATGAACCATAATTGCATGCAGTAGAACAGGAACCAAAATGAAATGTGTGTTGGGGACTGACTGTATGAAAATCATGGTTTGAGAGCTGAACATGTCTAACATGATAACACTGCAAACACACAGCCATGCTCTAATATTGCGTTGTCACTCCACCTTACTTAAAAGGGACATAGGCAACATAGGCAAAAAATATTATCTCAATATTTTTTGGGATTTTGACGATAATGATAATTAGTTGATATTTTTAAAAATGGTTTGAAATTTAGTTATAACAGACACTTAATTTGGCATCAAGTGTGTTAAATGGGCTACTTTCCAACTGCAATGAAAAGTGGACCGAAAATACAACTCAAGGCCATTGTAGGAGAAAATTGCCATCTACAGGAGCTTTGGGGTATATTTACCTTGTGCTTCATCAACTTCTAAGAAAATAACCAAATACATAAGTTATTATTGTCAATTTATGAAATAAGAAAAAAAAAATAGCAATTAGTGCAACCTATTTATTTTTGAAAACAACTAAGATGTAAAAATAAAAATGAAAAATAAAAGCCTCATTGTTGACACCAGATGGGCCTGGAATGTCTTCTTGTTGGCTATGGAAATGTGAACAAAAATATTATTTGGGGCTAAATACTTAATGAAATAGTTGCATTCCACAAAAGAGATAAAGTAGAGAAATGAAAAAGTAATTAACTAAACACATAATGGAATAGGTGCAAACATCATCAGAGCACAAGAGACGATCTGTCCTGTCTGTCCTGCTGTTGTGTGTTTTTACTGGAAGATTTGCTCCCTTGTTTTTATTTTTGATTAACAGAGGAAAAAAATATTTACAAATAATCCACAATTCAAAGAACAAAACACAAATCTTACTCATAAGCGTCCATGTTCCCAGTGAACTCCTCTTCTGAGTCCTCAGCGCCATCACTGCTGCCCGAGTCAGAGGTCATTATAGCTCAGCTAAAAGCTCTTCCACATCGTTATTATTGTTAACACAGTGAATTTTTATTGCAAAAGTTTTAATTTTCCTCAAAACACACGCTAATGTTATATGACTCATGGTAACTCAATGACAATATCAAACTACCTCTGCGCACATTTGCTCTCCTCTTACAGCATTATTGCACAAATTTCTTTACTCATGAATATTATGTTATATTCATGCGTTACGATTCCTTTCTAAACATCGATCTTTGCACTAGAATACTCTGTCATGATTTGTGGACATGGACATGATGATCTAAACTTTGAGCAAATGTTAAAAATAAACACTGTTTTCCTGTTTAATATTTGGTCCCGTTTGCACATGCATTTCATTGTATTTTGGTGAAGTCATTTAAATACCTGATAATATAAATTTGCACATCTTTAAAACAACAATGACTATATTATTGCAGAAGATATATATCGCCCACCCCTAGGCTGACACAGGTTGACACAATTTCCTGGAGTTTTAATAAAATATGTTTGGCGTGCTTTAATCAAAATACCAATGAGTAAGGTCTCTCTTTGCACCAAATTAATATGTTTTTTTTTTTCTTTCTTTCTTTTTTTTTTCTCATAACAACTGGTTTCAGAGGGTTGAGTCCACAATTCAACTCAACGTCAGTACCATTTCCACAGGATGTGCACTATTTGAGATCTGTCCATAATCTTGCAGTTATCATTCAGACATAATTTGGCATAGATCATACTTAATAACCCTTGAAACACGTTATTAGCATATGGGGGAGCATACAGTACTCACCCAAGTCCTATCACACAGTACACTAATATAAAAATGCTGCTATTTTATTCTCACATACTCACATTTTCATTAACCATTACAGAAAGTTTGTGCCAATCTCACTTTTAGGCATAATGTTGATGTGGGATTTACACTGGGTAAGGTGCTTAAAACACCACAATGAAAGGAAAGGAATGCTGAAGTAATGTAACAGCCAACTGCTGGGAGGAAGACGGCAGTATAAAAATGTTGCATGTGGTCTTCATAAATCTTTCACTATATTTTCTATTAATCCATTCCTCTGTTTTTAACTTTTTAAAGAGACAAATATAAAACTATTCCTTGCTATTCCTATTTGAGGTTTATATGTTTATTTTTCTAATGGCGGTTTTTGGTACTGCTTACTGGTGGTGCATTTTCAGACAAATAACAAATGAGGGTTTCCTGTTTCAGACTGGGAGAATCATCAAAGAACACAAATAAGAAATCAGACTTCCCGGTCAGGATATGAAACATTAAACTAAATACTCACAGATCATTATTAGGGTAGGGGATGAGCTTTGAAAAATCCTCAGCCTTTTCCTTCTAACCTCTTTCAAAAACTAAGCCTCCAGGATCACACCCCAAGAACCAGCTAACGAGACAGATAGACTACCTGCACACCAGGGATGAACAAGGGTTTCCTTATGTTTTGTCTGTCTGACAGCGCATCAAACCACCTGAGCCATAATATGTGAAAAAGTAAAAATACAATTATCTCTCCAACTGAAACATGGCCGTTATTGTGTTTCGTTTCATTCCTATCTGTTCCCTCTGTTGTCGAAAGTATAGAACCCTTAATCAGTATAAAGTCTTGTTTTACTTCTCATAGCTTCCAGTGTTTGTTGTTTCTCTAGATGTCCCCAGGACAGGCAAGTTTTTCGGTCCACATCAGGTGGAGATAGATATGGATGGATGTGATTCTGTCAAAGTCAGAGGGCTATTTTTTTTTCCAAGTCGACCTGGCAGTGACTTCAGACAAAGAAATATATATTCTCATGCACAGAAATAGTGTGTATAATATCGTTCTATTTAAATATCTCACTCGCAGCACTGCTAAGTCCTGTTAAAGTCCTGTTAAATACAATCCAGGTTGATTACATTTTAAGCTGTATTTGTTTTAATCTAAGCCTGGCTTTCTTGAAGATGCCTGTTGAATCAAGAAAAAAAAGGAAAAATAAAACGTAGAATAAATGTAACAGAAAAATAAGATTTTATCCTTTCATTCAAATCAAGGTTCCTTTATCTAACAACCAAAGAAAACCTTCTAAGAACATCTGTTTGACCATGAAAAAGAATTGCTCAGAGAGCAACACAGAGCAAGTATAAATTGAACTATAGCAGAAGGGTACTTGTGGCCCATCAAGTCTTTGTTAATCAATGCTCTATCGTCACAAAGTAGGAAATGGGTTTTCATATTCAGGGGTTTTTGAATGTCCTATTTTACCAACAGCTCAGCAAAATAGATTGGCTGCCACAGTATTAAACAATGAATGTCAAAATGAAGGCTCAGTGTATATTAAAAATGCGGACTTCATCTTTTATGCATCAATATCTGATTAATTATCCTTTCTGAGATTGTGATGTGTTTAAACCTATTTGGCAGCCATAGATGGCATTACCTCACTAAGCTCTGCTTAGAGAGTCTGAATATTACATCATGGTAAGAGAACAAATCAAATGAGCGTACAGCTACACAAGGGAAAATGTTTACTGATTTTTATTATACATATTAAATAGGAAAGTTCTCTCCATCCACTTCTTTGCACTCTGAAAATGTGAAAATGTTTCTATTGTTTGTACTGAAAGATAATTATTTGAATGATTAATTGCAATGCAGCCTTGTTCTGTGTCCCACAAGGCTGGAAAAAAATTGGGAGTGGAGTAGATGAAATAAAGGAGCTGTTAACAGATTGAGATGGAGAGTGAATAAGGAAAATAAAAGTTGGTCCATGAAGCAAGAGAGAGGGATATAAAGGCTCAGGAAGAGGAAAAGAAAGAAAGTTGAAATGAGTGAGAGATGGAGACAGCAAGGGAGAAAGGGTTGGGAAATAGTGCAGAAATTTGAATTGGTCACCAATGTAGCATTGCTCTATCTTGATAGGAAATAAGGATATTGGAAGATCCAACACTGTCTGTGAGAGAGTGTATGTATGTGTTTTGTTTTGTTTTTGATAGGTTTGTGGGGCCTGATGTTCATGGGTTTGCATGCGCTTCTTTCATGTCAGATTGCATCCTGGTGAGAATGAGTGACTGCACTATGATTGTACGTCTCTGGAGGGAGGAAGCTACTGTACAAGTAGCTGATGTATACAGGGCGATGCAGTCACAGTTTGAGAATCACAGCATAGACTGTGAGAGTGTACAAGTACCTTATGTACTTCTTATTATGCACAGGAGACCAATTTATCTTTATCTCAGACTTGGTATGCTAACTGGCATTATCCAGTTCCTGTTAAGAATTCAAAAAGACTTGGTTCTCAGCCTGCAAAACTAAAACCAGCTCTATGTTAAGGATGACTACGTGATTATTATTTTGTGCCCCCTACCGCCCTTTTAAATCTGTTCACTGAAACCAAAAATGAGAGGACGTCCAATGGTACTGAAATATATGCTTTCACTTTGCATTCTGCTTAACACAGACCATGACTGTAGCTGCCAATGCCCTGGAGGATTCTCTTGGCACTGCCTCATCAGTTGCTTTTCTACTCAATAACTACTGGCAGGCTCAAGTACAACGGTAAATGAGGGTCTTACAAAGTGCAACACTGACCAATGATGACTTAGTAATCTCATTCAAATGCATTAGATTTGGAGGGCAGGTAGAGATGCTCTGCACTTTTATTGACTACATGCTATAAAACAGACCAGGAAATCTTTCATTCAGCATGGGACTAATAAAGAAATGTTTTGTTTTTTTTTGTATTTCATGTGCTTCTGTATTGACCCACTGATATCAGCATCATGTGTCATGACCATCATCATTTGTCATGTCCTGGCTGTCAGCTCACAACCACATGACACTTATTCAGTTGCACATATTTCCAAAAGGCATTTTTCATAAGAAACATTGTAAAACCAGACTATTTGAGGAGCACATCCAGGGACAAAGATGTTTTTCCTATTCTGAGTAATGAGTCAGTCACATAAACATCTGTATTATAATGTTTCCACCCCAATTTTTCTTTTCAGTGTTGGACATATGAGCAGTCAATAAATCATCAGATATATTTTTGTACTGAGCTGAGGGCAGGCATGTTCAAGTTGTCTAACTGGTTTCAGTAGCAGCCAGTGGCTATAGAAAATGTGTTACGTGCATGGCCGTGGGCGCACACAAGACACAAAACACTTCTTATAAAAGCATTCCACAACATAGTCAGAATTATTGAAGGTTTAATCACATAATAACATGAGCTCAGGAAAATTGAAAGCATTACTTTGTATCATCTAGCAACAGCCCCTCAGACAAAGCTATAAAAAACAAACAAACAACCAAAAAAATACGAAGAAAAAGCCATTAGTAGCCAACATGAAGATCCAAAATCCACGCTCTTCATAATAATTCAAACACCAGCAACTGAACTCAGTGTTTTAGTCCAAACATACATAGACTATACTGTCTACTATGTATTATGACAAAATAATATTGCATTAAGTGACGGAAAAACCAATGACATAAAAGCAAGAAAGCTGCTCTGCTTTCTTCTATTTAACTCTTTTATATAAACTGCCTGCAGCAGAACAGTCAGGAGGTTCATCAGTGTTTCTACCCACGTGTTTTATTGTACAGGTAAATTTCCACTTTTTGTATATTACAGAATAACTGTTGAAAAGTTTCCACCGAGAAACTGCAACATTGAGAAAATGTAATGACTAAACTTTCTCTTATGTAATTATCCACATTGAAGTATCACAAATCTGCAGCTGCTGTTTCATTTATCAGTTTAGTCAAATAAAGTTGGTCTTTGGCTGTTCTTAATTTGTAGTTGGTGTTCAAGGGTTATTGTCAAATTGTCCCATCCATTGATTAGCATTCCACTAAACTACCTTGATGCTTGAAGAAGTTGCATTCTGATTGTATAAAAGCTAAGATGAAGCTAACCTCCTCTGAGACGAATGAAGGAAACTGTTTTTTTTGTCATATCAAATCTTGTTTGGCATCTGAATAGATATAACACAGTTACAATAGCACCTGCTGACAACATTAGTGACTTTGCTGTATTTTTATTGAATACACTTCAAAAAATATCCCAAACTAGAAACTAGACTTCCTCCTGTACAATTACGGATCCTTAGACATAAAGACCTTTGTGGGCAGCTGTGATCACAATTAAAGCTGCATCCATCAACTCTGACCTCTCGATAGTTTGTCAAGGATAATGGGAGGGTGAAGGCTCTGTTGATCACTACATGCTTACAGATGTGGTATGTTCCTGCACGGGTTGACTTGAGCAGAGCGTCTTGCACACACGTTTTAGTGTCACTGGAAAACCTTGAACTGCTGTCAACAGTTAGTGAAGGGCCTTACGTGCAGTAAAGATTTTCCATGTGCTAAACACGATTTTTGTGTAACACATAATAAAGGTCTTCACTTCAAATCAAAAGTAACATTCGCTTACTGCAGCAAATGCACAAAGCAGAACAGAAAACAAAGTGACTCCTGCTGTGTCAGTTTGATTGATAGCTGGCCAGTAGTGATATATAAAGTGGTGTTATGGACTACAGAGGGCTGTGGTGTTGAAAATTCAGATGAAGCAGGCTGATTCAGCTGAATGGTCATAATGGGGAAAAAAAAAAAGAAATATAAGGAATGTGAGGCCCATGCACCTTTATTTGACACTTTCAGAGCAGTGTGCATTGAACCCTGGAACATTTGAGACTTTTGTATACTTTCTGAATTTTTTTGGCTTTAGGGTGTAAGTTGGAGGTGTTATGGAAACGTGTGCATTACAGGATCAAAAAGATATTTGTATTAATGGTGTCTGACACAACGAGAAGGCGTAGGCAGGCGAAACCACACAGACGGTCGACATTTGGTTCCTCTTAACAAGTCATGTTGGTCAGTTTATAAATCTGTTACATTCTAATCATCCAACCAGCCCACACACAGTGGGCAAACCGTCAAGATTCATCCTGTTTGTTCAGTCTGGACACATTGTATATGGCATTCAAGGGACTGTGTGTACGCTTCTGTTTTCAAATTTGCTCTTCTTCTCTTAATATTCTTTTTATTTTTATTTGTGTGTGCGTACATGTAATGTATACTGTATGATGAAATGGGTATTTGCCCAGTATTTGTATGCATGCATGCAGTGTGTGTTTTCATGTCTGTGTGAAACTGTCTGCATGTTTGTGCATGCCTGTGTGAAACCTTTAAAATATGCATGAGTTTGATTTGTCATTGTGTATCCGTTGGTTGTCCTGTCGTGACCGTCACAGAGTGAAGCCAAGGAAAGTGAAGTGGAAGAGGAGATGAAAAGGATGTACAAAGTGAGATTGTTGTTTAAAGGTAAGGGGTTTGGTTAAAAGGGAGAATTACAGTTAGTGCTGTTGGAGGGGGTCCTTTTTTTGTGACTGCATGGATGTGCGACTGACTTTGTTCCATGTGTTGTTCTCTGCGAGGAGGTCCCATTTGCTGTCCGTTGACTTTAAATGGGTTGATGTTTGAGCATTGGAGAACTGAACTGTGTTGAGGAAAGTTCAGCTTTTCACACGTTGACACAAGAGTCAGACAATCAAATTGTGTCTACGCAGTCATAATAATAAAAGCAAGCTAACACATGATGAAAATACAGTTTATGTTCCGATCCACTCCTTGATTTTTAAATTGGATGGAGTTTTAAATTATGTGTCAAAGTTATAGCTTAACCATGCACAAAGGTTAAGGTAAGGGTTGAGGTTAGGAATAAATTGATTACAGTTAAAGTTAGGGTTCAAGTTTGGATTTGCCCCTTCACAGTGAATAGAAGTCATTTAAAAGTCCTAATGAGGAGCACTGTTCCTCATGTTTCTGTGCACACACTCTCAGTTTAACCCTGCACAATTTAGCATGACAACAAATACTACCAGACACAACTTTTGATACAAAGACAAAAGCTTAATGTTCGAACCAGTTCATTAATTTCAGGTTACATGTCCACACTTGAAGACAGACAGATGGCCATGTGATTAAATGAAGCGATGAAACAGGTATTTGTCACACAACGACGCATGTACACTAGCTGAAATCTCAGCCAGACAGGAGTCAAACATCGTTTTAGAGATAGTTGGATTCACACAAATGCAGTAATGAGCTCTTCAAGCCGTGTCTACACACTGGCTGGCTCTCCCATGTGTATTCACCCAACTCAAATATTAACAGGCTAAAAGATTAAGTGTGCACACATACACAACACGCATACACCCCCACTCTCTTGCGTGTGCTCTCTCACCCACACGTACAGAGCCACACACCGGCACCAAAGCTGCTAAGCATGCATACCCATGTATCTCCAATGAAGTGTCAACTGTACTTTAATTGGGCTTGAATCCAATGCCTGAGTGTGGTGTGTAATAAGTGTGTGTTCTTCATACCAAGCGCTGTGAGCGTGTGTGGGCTCCTTAAACCATCTCTGTCTGTGTTTGACTTCGACAGATGGATTGTCTAGCCCTGGCGTCTTGGTTCCTCAGTAGTTAGACCCTCAAGTTCTTTCTGCTTTAAATCATGCCCATTGGCCAACTAATTAAATCCTAATTGACCCTATCTATCTATTAGAACGGCAGTCTTTTGACCTTAAAGCTTTCAGGAATGTCCCCCAGCCTGAAATACTTTAGTGTGTACTATGTAGCAGTAGGTGTAAGAGTAAATTTAAGAAGGCAACTTTCTCGTATGGCCACTTACTTTAAATGTGAAGTGTATGCCATGAAAGAAACGGCATTTATATTCATTTATTCAGAATTTTCTTGATTGCACAATCATGATTAGATGGATTTATCTGTACAGTAGAGATGAAATGACAATTTTGGGGGAATTCTTAAATACCGTCAAATCCAGAAAAGTTACAAGCCAGAATGAACCAACAGCCACAGTTCATAGAACCAAAAAGGAGATGATTATTATTATTATTATTTTTTATTGTTGAGCTGTTTTTTTGTTGAACTTGAATAATTAAATTATTACAACAAAAAAAAAAAGAAGGGAAGAAGACAAATTTGTGCCAGTGTTTGTGTCTTACATTATGACTACTGCCAGATAGGCACCTGTGGAACTCCTGTTTACATGTATTTGAAAGTGGATGTGTGTGCTCTTATCTACATGCAACCAGGGTTGGTGATGGGAAGCAATCACTCGTCCAGCTATTCCATTAGGAGCAGGAGCAGGAGCTGCCTCTAAAAGGGTTTGTGTTGGTGGTGAGGCATTTGGAAGGGGGTAGGGGGATGATGGGGGGGGGGGGGGGGGGGTCCCTTTGACCAAAAAGTGATCAAAAAAGGACAGGAATGAAATTGAAATGGAAGGACAAACAAGAACTGTGGTTGAGGGGAATAGCGCCAGAGTGGATGGTGAAGGACACGACTGGTTAAATATATAGAATAAGGGAAGTGTCAGAAGGCTAAGGAGTCTGCCAGTGCTTAAGTCTTCAGAAGGGTCATAGGCAAGTGTGACTGAAATTACCCTCACTACAGGTTTCTCACCACATAACACACACAGCGTAATGTTCAGTCCTTTTTGGATTTGATTCAATTTATTTGTATGGCTTCAATTCACAGAAGAAAAGTCACCTTTCAGGGTACTTTACTGAGAAAGTAAACAAGTTTGATACAAGTCTTGTAAGGCTTGCAAAGGAATGGGATGCCAGCAAACAAAAAGGGATCAATCCAGGGGTAATTTCTATGAATCTTCTTTTTCTACTTCTTCTTCTTCTGGCTTTTCCATGGAACAAAAAGGAGAAACACAAGGTTAATGACAGTAATAATGGCATATACCCTATGTGCACAGATAGTAGAGCTACCAGAGTGAATAAAGTACCCAATGTATCATGGGTCATTCCCCAGCTGTCTAGGCCTGTAACAGCATAACTAAAGTGATGGCTTAGGGTCGCCCAAGCAAGCCTTAACTATAAGATTTGTCAAAAATGAAAGGTGAAGCCTATATTTTAAAGGTAGAGAAACTTTCAGCACCCCAAACACAAACTGGGGACTAGTTCCACAAGAGAGGAGCCAGATATAATTGAAAGCTTCTCATTGTATGTTGTATGTTAAGGCATGATTTTATGTATTTAACTTTTGGGAGACCAGCATCTTATCGCACTTGCAGAGCAGCATGGTACCTTGAGCAAGGACATATCGAGGCACAAGTGCAAAACTAAATGTAGAGTATTCCAAAAATTTACAGTTTTTACATTGTCTTTCTTGCGCAATAGTCCAATTACTGTTGCAGAGAATTCCCCACAGTGGCAGAAATATTAATTTGGAATGTTTTTGAGGCAGGAATACAACAACTTTTATTGCATTTCATTATTTTGCTGAATAATGCAGAATGTCTGTCTGATTCCGTTACCATACTTATGCTGTACATGTCTTCATATACAGAAATGATGCTGTCTTTGTGCTGGTTTGTGTTTTGTTGTACATCTTCACTGCAGCACCAAGCCATGACTTACTGCAGAGCAAATTACCCAAGCCAAGCCATTTAGCAGTGATTTCTTCCACCCTAGTAACTGGATCATACTCTCTGCGGCACTTCCCCTTGCATTAGCCTTCACGTTCATTTCTTCATTACGTTTAGCATTAGCTTAGCTATAGGCGCTTCAAAGCCTTATTAATTAAGCTCACTTTGAGCGCAGAGCACTGCAGATCACGTTACCGGGTTAACTGAAGCACGGCCGCTCTGTCTTGCCTTGTTGCCTTCCTCATCACATGCCTGCTTCTCCTCTTAAACTTCAATTTTTTTTTTCTTCACTCTTTGCCTTCCCAACTCCCATTTTCTCTTGGGTGGGGGGGGTCACTGGCCAACCATGACAACAAGAGCTGTCTTTGTTTGTGTGTTTCCTTTCTCCTTGAGAGAGGCTTTTCTTGAGATTTCAGTCCTTGTTACAGGAACGTGTTAAGTTCAGCGACAGATTTATAAGAGTTAATAATAAAGATAATACCTGGGAATCTAATGTCTATCTGTGCGTTCCATAACACAGAAAGAATGGCTCTGCCTCTGTTACAGTGCTTGTCTCTGCAGGTTGGATTTATCTTATGTGTACATTAACAGTAATGCGGATGGCATAATTTTGATTTAGGGGATGAAGGTAGACGGGAGGTATGAGGAGCAGGAAAAGCAGAAGTCTGTAAAGGAATATTGAGACAGAGTGAAGGTCAGCAAAAAAAACCATTTTGGGCCTGATTTACCAAAGGTTTGCCTTTATTAAGAAGTGGCGCAGCGGGTAGCGCAATCGCCTCACAGCTAGAAGGTGAGGTTCAACTCCCACAAGTGGACGCTGCATCATCAGCACCCATACCCTGGATGTGGTTGGCAAAAGGGCCTTTCTGTGTGGAGTTTGCATGTTCTCCCTGTGTTCCCTTGGGCAGCAAATGCTACCCTCACAAAAACATGCAGTAGTCCTGAGCCTTCACATATGCCTCCCCTGGTTGGCCGGGGCGCCCGAGGGAGCGGGAAGGATAACATGATCCTCATTTAAATAGGGCATCTCCAACGCGTTTGCACATGCCACTCTAGTAAATGACACGCAAACCGTGGTTCCATCTCTCGTGCAAAATTCTGGTTTGCACGTGCAAATTACTACACTAAACTAGGATTTTCATAAATCTGGTCCTTTGAGTACAGAATTGAAAGAAGAAAGCACGTAAAGGTGTATGTCATAATGCTCCTCTCCAAAGGTGAGTGACTAGAAAAAGTTGTTTGAGGAACTTAGTAGTTTTGATTTTTGTCTTAGTCATGATAGCAACAAAGTAAAGAATTGTGCTCATATAGCAGTAAAAGTTGCTCAGATCTGCATGAGAGTTGTGAGTGACAAACATAACTAGTCTGTAGTACAAAAGTCTTTAGAGGTGCTGTTTGAAGATTATTCGGTGCCACTTTTTCCTTTGGTAAAAACGTTTTGTTCAAGTCCTTGCAGCAAGTGTTCCTTTATTTACAGTTACAGTGGGATGAAATTCAGTTTTATGCCATACTGACATATTCAGACTTGCAGAGTGGGAGCTTACTGAATTCAAGAAGTAACATACTGACTCAGCCTTTGCACCTCTTCAAATACAAAAGATATGTACACCTCCTACATTTAGGGATGCATTTATTGGATTTATTCACAGCTGTAGAGCTACTTACCATATTGTTTTAACAGTGGTAAATCAATATGTTTACCTTTAATATTGGATGCTTTTTTAAATTTTTTGATTAAACTGTCCTTACTTTTGATTTATACAGTGTACATTTTAATGATAATCCTCTATTTGACATAAATTAATCAATAAAGCCTTTGAATTTTTATGCTAACCTAAGGCTCTTAATTTTAGGTGTTTTTCCATGTATTGCACTTTTTAAAAGTCTACTAAAGTATATTTGCATGTCTTATGCTCAAAACATGTTTGTGTCAGTATAGTACTCTTCTGCAGCACATCAGCTTCTCTCTCTCTGAAATAGATCGTTTTGCACCTGAGTCTTCATGTTCCTCCCCCCAAAAGGCCCAGTTAACTCTGAATGGAAAAAAAATGGTGAAGGAAGTGCAGCTGCTCAATCTTTGCCTAAGGTGTGCTAAATTAGCCACAAGGCAGGCATTATGCAGATATGTGTGTATATATATATATATATATTTTTTTTTTTTTTTTAAATGTGAGAGAAGTCATGAAAGACATGTAGAACAGAAGAGGCATTTCAAGCAGCTCGCACGCAGTGTTTTCTGTGAAAATAAATAAACCTTTGGCTCTTTTGGTGTGGTCTGGGCTTTGTTTCAGACTCAACATGTTTTAAGGGAGTCTCTCACTGACTGGGGCTGCAGCTGCCAACCTGCTGCAAGGCGGTTTAGTCTTTATAATATCAGCTGCCGAACGCCTCAGGGCTAAAAACGGGCTTCAAGAAGGGTCTGCAGACTGTGAAGAAGTGGAGCTGCACTCTAGACAAGAAACATGTGACTTCTACTCTACAGAGCATTTTTCGCTGATATGTCATCTTAACCTGAGCTATTCTCGAATGGAGCTCCATTTTCTCCAACGTCTGAAGCCACAGTACATCAAATATTACAGTCATGTTACCACTTGATAATGTCAAGTCAAAGACTTTCAGAATTACTGTTAAACATTATTGAAAGCAGTAAAGCCATACATAATACTTGCATGCAACCTTGTATAACTAGCGCTTCCTTTTGTTCTTCTTGTGAATCACTGTCTGGTTCAAACATGTCAGGAGGAAATTACCATAATATTAGAAGTGGTCGTAGCATAGCACAGCAGAGACATGTTTCAGGATCAGAGGTAGGCGGGGTTGTGGAGGTTGCATTAGCATGCACATAAATCCTGATTCACTGAATTTGGTAAAAATTTGTATGCATTAAACCAAACCAACAATGATAACAGGTTTCCTTGCAAAAACCTCAAAATATCTAATTTGGATTAAGAAAGATGGGTGATTAATAATTGCCAAATTGGACTTAAGACGCTGAAGGAAAGGTCAAAACCCGAAATCACAAGGTTAACTCTCAAGTGCAGACTGCCATGCTCACATGTGTTACCATAATGTTGATTTTAATGGGAGACTTCGTGTCTTGTCCGTTTTAATCTGAATGGAGATGCATACATGCAGCGCGTTTGCATGTTTATGTGAAGTTAATGTAAGAAGGCCATTAGAGCCTCTTCAGTGAATTAAATTGATGAAAGTAGCAAAGAAGGCAGGGAGAGTAGAAAACAAGGGAGACAGATAACAGGACAGAGAGACAAATTAAAGGAGCAAAACAAAAAAAGAGCATGAGAGACATTGAATGTGAGACAGATAAAGAGAAATGAGCAAAGACGGCACAAAAACACCTCTAATGAAGATGAACAACAGAGAGAATCTGTCACTGAAGACGAGCGATGCTTGATAGATGGAAACGATAAAGGAGAGGACGAGTGTTTAACTCTCACAACACTCATCATCTGGCCTGCCTACAACAATCTGGCCTTTTTGGCCACCCATTGACATTAGTGCTGCTTACTGTAGGGCGTTGATGTCGCCGCGGCAACTGGCTATCCTCCAGCTGTTGCCAGGCGGCAGTCTCCATGGAGATGTATATGAATCTGGGAGCGGGAGAGACTGAAGGGGCTAGACACATGCGCGCGCTTGCACACAGCAATACACACAAATACACAGGCATCATTTTTTCAGTGCATTTTATCATTGGATCCCCTCTTTCCTGCCTCACTTCACACCTCCTTCTCTCTAACTCCACCCCACCATCTTACAGGCAGATTTGATTAATACACATTGCCACAGCTGAGCAAAGTCCCTCCACCCCCTCTTTTTTTTTTTTTTTTTTTTTTTTCTTTACAGTCCCTCCACCCCGCCGCTGTGTTTTGCGCACCTTTGCAGACAGTCTTACTATACCCCCATGGGAAGATCG
>JBAMYA010000002.1:11369490-11379837 GCA_037176975.1 Arrhamphus sclerolepis
CTCATAGTTCCTTACTGTCCTAGTAGAACACTCCGCTCCCTGAATGCAGGTTTACTTGCTGTTCCAAGAGTCTGTAGTTCTAGAAAGGGTGAAAGAGCCTTCAGCTATCAGGCTCCTCTATTATGGAATCAACTTCCAACCTCGGTTCGGGAGGGAGGTTTCCTCTCTACATTTAAGGCTAGGCTTAAGACCTCCTGTTTTGATAAAGACTAACTTGTTAGTCTCTTAAAACACCTCCTAGTTATGCTGCTATAGGCCTAACCCTAAGTATCCAAACAGATGCCATACAGGGACATCGACATTACTTTCACACTACTTCCCTATCATACTTCTGTTGTTACGTAGGCTTTCTACTCATGGCATCTGCCCCACTTCAGATCAAGCCTGTGTCAATAGGAGAGGACCAGGGGCACTTCGACAAAGTAATGCTCACAGCCCAAACCAGAGGTCTCAAATTAAATACTGAAAAATGATGTCCCTCAGCTAGCACTGATGTTATTATAATGTAAACAGAGGCATGTGTGTGTAGAGGAAGCTGAGAGTAACCTATGTAATGTATATAACATTAGGGGTTAAAGGAATGAACTCAAATAGAAATGGATGTCAATTTAATGTTACCCAAATACTCAAATCTTACTTTTCCCCAATATAAGTCATCAATATCTCTGTTAAATGAGGAGATAAAAAGAAAAAAAAAGAGTGGTGTACTTCATTTCCAGGTGCTGGAAAAGCTTCTTTACTTATCTTAGTGTGAGGAATTTTCCAGAAAACCCAGAGAGCATCCAAAAACATGAGCAAACTCCACAAACAGAACAAAAAACACATCAGCTATGAGATAACACTGTCCCTCACGGGATATAAAGGTTAGCCTATGTAAACACCACACCAATGGTCCCCAAAGCCAAATAGCCTACTGTTTTTTTTTTGTTTTTGTTTGTTTTTTTGTTTTTGTTTTTGTTTTTGTTTTTTTAACGGAATATTTACATTATTCATGAATTACCTGTTCATGACATTCTAGTTGACTGCTGTCAACCCTCTTCTACGGCTTTTAACTAACAGGTGTAAGCGGAGCACTAATGAACTGAAAAACACATATGCTGAGTGACGTCAGACCGTCACGTTCATCCTCTGTCAGAGATCAGTCTTAACCACTGACTTTAAATAACTATCAACAGGTACCTGGGACAAGGCGTCTCCCGAGGCGCAGGGTCGCAGCAGAGCGAGCAGCAGCAGCGGTAAGAAGGGCCACATCACGCCGTCCTTCACCGACACGGTGACCGCTCTCTGTGGAGGTCTGGCAGCTGCTCCCTCGGGATAAATGAACCGCTAGTGGCAGAGGGCGGAGGGGTGCACAGCTGGATGAGATGTCGCCATCTGCTGACGTACACAAACTATGAATAAATGCATGAATGAGTGAACTAAATGTGTAACATTGTGACAAATGGTAAAAATTGTATTAGAAAGCTAATCTGGACAGGGGGGTAAGAAGAAAGGAAACCAAACCAACTAGTGACCATGCAAGCTACACCCATAAACACTGTTCCACAACATTAAAGATGAAAACTTAACTTTGAGATAAATGAATAGAGTTTAAAGATTGATAACAAGTAAGAGAGGTTTACTGCATCCTGCTGTAATTTTTCCTGTACACCGTTGAGTTATTTATTCACGGATCAGTCCTCCTCTCTGGAATCAGCTGTTGCCATGGTGAGCTTGTATTTGGCCACATGCCCTGTGGGCGGCTGACAGGCCTCTTTGCATGCCTGTCAGAGCAATTACTTTATCTAACAGTGTTCAGCTCGGAGCCTGCAGTTTCCTACAATGCTTCGAGCAAAACTACGAGAACGATATCCTCAAACTGAAATTATTTCATGTCATGTAAAAGGCTGACTATAAAATAATAATAAAATAATAGTAATAAAAGAAAACACTGTAGGCAACTCACAGAACACTAACAATGCTTAATATATAACCCTAACAATGGGAATAAAATTCTAAAATGCTTTTGGTGCTTTTCAGAAAAATTAATATTGGGATCTACTTGATTGATAAGATAATACAATCCAGAACTGAGTCAGCGTAGGATGCAAAACCCAGTGTTCATGATTGTCTGAGACAGCATCAGTTAGGGCTGGACAACATGACCTCAAATCAGTATCAAGATTAATTGTACACGTTAC
Organism: Arrhamphus sclerolepis; assembly: GCA_037176975.1. NCBI lineage: Eukaryota > Metazoa > Chordata > Actinopteri > Beloniformes > Hemiramphidae > Arrhamphus > Arrhamphus sclerolepis. Next base: position 11,371,671 of record JBAMYA010000002.1, read on the forward strand.
TTCGATTTTGACTAATGAGCATTTATTTTTGTTTTATATTTGCCCTCATAGATCACTGCAAAAGTGCTCAACTATTAAAACTGGCAGACTTTTCTATTTAGAGAACATGTCTTAGATTTTGAAATATCTGAAAAGAACACACAAAGATAACTTATACTAGATTATCATTTACTGAATCTTTTAAAGAACAGAAATTCAACCCAAATTCCAAAACAACTTGGGATGCTATGACTGATGCTATGTGCAATGAAGGAGCTTTGCTGCCTGTATTTTTAACACAAGCTCCATGATTTTAGTGTGGACAACACTTTTTTTTACTTTTGTTTTGTCCAATCTGTGCTCACCTTTTTCATTTGTCTGCTAGTATGGTCTAATTAGTTTAAAGAAGAAGAATTCTTTTTAATCTTGTGAAAGCATGTGAAAAGTTTGCTGGTGTGACATTAAATAATCAAAATGACCTGTACAGAATCAGAACCCTGAAGGAAACCTGGGCTGATCCAAGCCATCCACTTGTTCAAGAGTTTTGGCTGCTTCCTGATATAATGAGCTGAGATGTAGGACCAGCAGGTTTAAGGTGCCCTGTCCTAAATACATTTGTACCTGTTGCTGTCAATTTTAATAATAGTTCAAAATGAGCCCCCTTTGCATAAATCTATCCTTTCTGTATTTATGGATCAAATCTTGAGTTTGATGCCACAATTTATCAAGGGCCTTTATTCCACATCTCCATGAAATGTTAGAACTGACAGTATTAATAGTCACCACACGAGGTCGGTAATGAGCGTGTGTGTGGGCAAAACGGGTCAGAGGAGCCCGTGGTGACGTCATCACCGGCGGCTCAGCTTCGTTAGCTTTGGACTCCGCTTCGCCGTTGAGAGATGGCATCCCTGTTGCAGCCAGATAGAGTGGTCTATCTGGTTCGTGGGGAGAAAAGGATCAGAGCTCCTTTGTCTCAACTATATTTCTGTCGCTACTGCAGCGAGCTGCGGTCTCTAGAATGTGTGTCTCACGAGGTACGTTGGTATTTTGCATCGTTTACTCCGACTACGAAGAGACAACAGCTAGCCACTTTGTTGTTAGCGGACTAGCGACTCATTTTGACAGAAGGGCGGGGCTCATCCGATACTCTACCACATTTGTATGGCTGAACTCCCTGTCAATAAAGAGGGCTTCCAGCAGTCCTCACATCTCATTGGCTGTGTGATACAACTTCCGCCGGAGTTAGCGTTATGTCGGAGACAGCAGATATGCTTTGTAGCTTGTTGCTACTTGTAACTGGTGCTTTATGTAAGACGTTTCAGCTCGCGTAAAAACGAGTACAATGTTAAAGAACTAAATTACTTCATTTAATGATGACCCACCTTGTCTAACATCACCGTGGCCTGGCGCATTAAATCTAGTTTGGTATCTATGGCGACAGTTAGGAACACCACACCCAAAATGAATGAGCTGTATCCCTCTGTAGTAAAAAAGACTACGAGCCTGGCTTCTCTCACCTATTCTATCATGTTATCGTTAATTAACTGAACAAAATAACTAAGTTGCAACGACATTTCCATTGTGTCACATTATAAGCCCGTTACGTAAGCAAGTAAATTTTATTTATATAGCACGTTTCACAGATATACATCACAGAGTTCTTCTCAAGGCAATACTAAAACTACAAGAAGGTTACATTAAAAGTACAGGTTAAAATAGTTAGCCAATAAAAGACCTTGTCAACTAAAGGCCCGTCTAAAAAGATAAGTTTTTGACTACTTCTTAAAAACATCACCAGTCATTATACATGTGCAGTGTATGTGCATTAACTTGGTCCCTGTTACATTACTGTCTCTGGTGATCAGGTGGACTCTCATTATTGTCCAAGCTGTCTGGAGAACATGCCGTCTGCAGAAGCTAAACTTAAAAAGAACAGGTGAGACGGATCATGTAGTTATGTCTCATACAGGTTGGTTTTGACTGTGTTTTTCTACATAAACACTATTGTATTCATGTCTGTACTCTGTTGTAGGTGTGCGAATTGTTTTGACTGCCCATGTTGCATGCACACGCTGTCTACTCGGGCCACGAACATCCCAGCTCCTTTGCCTGATGATCCTACGAAAACAGCCATGAAGAAAGCTTATTATCTTGCCTGTGGCTTCTGTCGCTGGACATCAAGGGATGTGGGAATGGCTGACAAATCAGTTGGTATGTGGTCATTTTATTTACAATCACTAATTTTGAAAATTAAAGTTACATTTAACAGATTTAGTTCATGAATAAACTTGTTTTGAGGTTTGTACAGTTTGAAGAAACAAATGGAAAAAACCTGGAATTTAAAAATGTGGATTTTCATGCCTAGAAAAAGTTTGGAATTTGATAAACAAACCATGAGGTTTTGTAAAAGTCATGGAAATTTGTACCATGTGGTGTAGTAGCCAAATAAGAATACAAATGCTTAATTTAAGACCAGTATGGTAAAATTAAATTTTTATTGCCACTCTAAACATTAGCGGGAGTCTCACTGTTTAACTGGTGTAATCTCTATGTCAGTGTTTGAGCACTTACAGAGAATCTTTAGTGGTAGGGATGAAACAAGTCCTGAGAAGTGAGCTCAAATTAGCATAAAGCCAGGAAAATTTGCATTTAATAATCAGTGGCTTCTCGTAGATAAATATAAGGTATGGCTCGAGAAAGCTCAGGACCCAGAGCATGCCAAATAGGGATATAATCTCATTAGTGTTCTACTGGTGTGAGTGCTGCATAAATGATTAAATATTTATTCCTGTCATTGATCTTGTTTCCAAGTGACTTGAAATTTTGGTTTAAAATGTTATATACACAAAAACAAAATTGCAACTATATGGTCATGGAGTAGTGCAAAAACATCTTGGAAAAGCCATGGAAATATTTTTGGTAAAGATTTGTACAAACCTTGTTGTTTATATTTTTATTAGTTGTTAATGACTGTCTTGAGCCTGATATAATTGTACATTTTGTTCACTGCAGCCAGTGGCGGATGGCAAGAGCCAGAGAACCCACATGCTCAGCGGGTATGTTTTTTTTTTTTTTTTTTTCTTTTTCTTTTTCTTCACTGTGGTCATTTGATACTCACAAGTTTCTCACATGTTTCCTGATCATGCTCTTCTTACTTTTGAATAGCTGTGTCTCACTTTGTTACATCCACACATATACAGCCTAAGGCTAAAGCAAACTAATTGACGACACAGTTGCTTAGGCAATAGATTTGGCACAAACATCCAATTATCAGTGTCCCACTTCGTTGGACAGATTCAGCGGGTTCAGCTAATTAATGCTGATGCCACGAGTAATGAAGTTGCACTGGTTGTTGGTCTTAACAGGTAGTTTGCTGTTATTTCACTCTTGGTGACAAGTTCTCTGCAGACTGGGGCAGCACTGTTTTAGTTAAACACACTTAAGAAATCTCTCCTTGTCAGGCTTGGAAATCTACCTTTTTGTTATATGTCCCCTTTTTGTAAAGTGACACTTAAGACACAGCGGACGTGTGTGTGGATGATGTTTTTATTTTGTTTTCTACAGATCAACAAGCTGATAGAGTATTACCAACAGCTGGCCCACCGAGAGAAGCAGGAGAGAGACAGGAAGAAGCTGGCCCGGAGACGACAGTGCATGCCTCTGGCCTTTTCGGTACTCTACTTCCACTGAACCAAATACTTTCATTCAGTCCTCTCTGAAATGTTCCACATTCTTCTTTAACCTTTTTAAATGTTAAGCTGCTGATGAATCTGTGTCGTTTTTTTCTGTTATCCAAGATAAACAATTATTTGCAGTCAAAAGATTTTCTATGTTGCACCTCATTCCCATGAATACTACCAAAGGTTTGGTTGGAAGTATGTTCCACTGACTTTTGGGTTAGCTTTAGGCAAAGCAGGACAAAATGATTAATCAACCGCTATATGACACCATGTCCATATGTTAGTGCTGCTATCAAACTTCAGTGTTGACATTTAAAAAAATGGTCATCTTACCGTGTCTTTAAGCTCATTCAGGCATATTGTGCAGGATGCAGGTGGTGTGAAGTTGTACTGGGTTTATGACACACAACTGATTGTTAACAAAGAGGTCTCTCACTATAAGGTGTTTCCCCAGACTCGGCTGTAGGCATTTTGCAGACAAGTCTCTCGTCATTAATATTACAGTCTGCTTTTTATGGGTACATTGTGATACGAGGAGTCCCTGGTGAATCAACCTGTCTTACTCACCTGATTGTTTTTTTTTTCTTGCCACTGATGGCGTTGCCATGCGCTCGGGGATCAAGCTCTGGGTTTCTAAAGCGCCTAGGGATGACTTGTCGTAAATAGGTGCTATATAAATAAATTGAATTGAATTGAAGAGAACCAGCTTCACATCTTGGCTCACTGTCAAACCTGTCATGATGTTACAAACTGGAAACATTAAACAAGCAATGATGTTCTTCCCAAATTTTAACAAATTCTGCTTGGACATACTGATATTATATTTTTTGCTGTGCTCTCTTCATATTTTGATGTTTGTATGCCTCAGTCACCGCTGTGCTCTCACTGGCTATAGCTAATAGCCACTCTTGCAAAAACATTGCAACGTTAAGACAAACTTAAGAGATCGCCTATTCAACCTGCTTCGACTCTCAAACTGTTAATTAGATGTGTCTGCATTCACGCCAGTCCTATGCAGGCAAAATATTCCCTCCTCAGTCTGTTCCTTCATAATGCATTACAGCGTTCAGCAGTCTGAAGATGGTCTTTTTCCTCTGCTGCCTGGTCCTCCGTCAGGAACTGACATCTTTATTAAGTTGGCACAAAATAAAGTAAAAGAAGAAAAAAAAAAACGAACAACAGCCATTTCTCCTCTTTGTTATTCACACAGCACAGTTGGATGAAATAAAGGCACCACAGAGGCAGAATGGAGAGGCTGTTTAAAGAGGCTAGGGTTACACTAATGAGAGAATATTAAGCATGTTAGATACTAGTAATGTCTTGCAAGCTTCACAAGCCAAGTCTTTTAACATTTCATACATACTGAATGGTGAGTGCTGATGAAAAGCAGATTAGTCTTTGATCAGGCCATTTCACAGTGACTGAAACTTGACTGCAGTGTGGAAATGAGGCTTAATGTCTAGCGGTGTGAACCTGACTTTAAAGGAAGAAATGTAGCAGAAAATAAGAATGTTTTAAATGAGTTTTTGCTGTGGACATGGTGTTCAAATTTCCAAAGCTTGTTGGCACACTGTTCATTCTGCTTTTACAATAATTAACATTCATTAATGCAAATCAGTTCTTCCTGTGATGCATTTGAATTATTTAAAATGCGATGCCCTGTCTTATTTTCCCATCACTGATGCACTTCTGTTGCTATTGCATGTCATTAAATGCCACTAATGTTTTGCTAATTTGTTTTTGTTTCACCTTGTTCTTTATTCTCTCCTTTTTTCTTTGCTTATGCACTCTGATATTTTGGTTTTTACACCCCCCCAGCAACACACTATTCATGTGGTGGTGAGTTGTATTTTTCAAACTTGCGTAGTCTCATCTTGGTGTTAGCACTGTCTTCTCTTTATTTTGTCTAATGTGTCACTAAAGGGTCTCACATTTCCAAAAAAATGTCTGTGTATAAAAGAAGCTGACATCTGCAGCGGGCAGCTTTCATGTTTGTTAAAAGAAGGAAGGAAATAAAACACAACAAAAATTCATCCCAATTAAGTCCAGAAAACCCGGTTCATTAAAGTTGATTCACTCCCCTATTCTGGTAGAAAGGCTCCTGTTTTTATTTGTGTTATTTTAGCTTTTATTAGTAAATAATATTATATTACTTCTTCTTTTCTGTAGATGATAAATTCCATTTATTTCTGTTTTTCTTTCTTCTTAAACGTTGTTGAACATTTTTCTTAGGACCCGGCTTTTGTATTAGTATTTCCATGTATAAAAATAGCTGTAGATAAAGTTCATAAATCCTGCTGAGCCTGCCTTAGTTCACGGTTGGCGGTCTGCCTGATTGTCTCTCTTTGTCCAAATTCACTCAGGAAAAATATGGCCTTGGAACCAGGCTGCAGAGGCAGAGGACTGGAGCTCCCATATCAAGCCTGGCTGGCCTTTCGTAAGTTTTCCTTCGTTATACACTGAAAATGCAATGCTTTGACTCCTTATGTGAAACATTTCCTTGCAGAAACACTTCCAATTTTAAGCACAGCTCTGGTTTTGTGCAACCTAGCAACCATTCATTGTGTGTTTGCACATTACCGATGACTTAGATGAAAAATGCTTCACCTTCCAGCAGCCAGTGGCTTGATTAATTTCAGAGTAATTTAGAATCAATTAGCAGAACCTTGGAATTTGGCTTCGGATAGATTGGTAATCCATCACATTTAACAGTTCATCACCCTTATTTATTTCTTTTTTTTTCCCTCAAGGTGCAGCATCACTTTGCCGGAAACATTTTTTTTTTAGTCTTTTATTTCAATGGCACAGCTTAACGTCTTAAAATGAATAATTAGCTGACAGGAGGCTTGGTGATGACAAAATACGTTATTAGTTGCAGGAGATGGATGCATATCTTGCTTCAAAAAGGTTGTTAAGCAGGGGCTCAGTCTTAAACCCAGAATGAATCAGCAAAAAAAAAAAAATATTTTCAGTGTAACCATGCAACTTTCATGTTAGTAGGCTACATGTAGTTAATGTTCCCTAACCTGTATGTTCTCCCTACATGTTGGATGTGTATTTGGCTTCCGGGTATTTTAAACAGTATATTTAAGTGGTATCTGCTGTTGTATCTTCACTAGCCTTAAAGAAGGCGAGGACCAGAAGGAGATCAGCATCGAGCCTGCCCAGGCCCTTGATGAAGTGGAGCCCCTGCCTGAAGATTGTTATACCGGAGCCATCAGTTTACCAGAAGGTAAAGATTTGACCAGAAACATCAGCGAACATCACTCTCCTGATGGCAGCTGAGTTGAACCTGTCTCTTGTGTCCTGTCAGTGACCACGCTGCGGCAGAGGCTCCTGCAGCCAGACTTCCAGCCGGCAGGGGCGTCTCAGCTCCATCCCAGACACAAACACCTTCTGATGAAGCGCTCACTGCGCTGCAGGGTCAGTACAGCTTTGGGCTTTTATTTCTTCCTGTCTGCCATATCTTGCTTTTTGCTGTTCACATTCAAATAACAATGTTTATGAATGATCTCCCTCAGAAATGTGAGCACAACCTGAGCAAGCCTGAGTTTAATCCAACTTCAATCAAGTTCAAGATACAGCTGGTGGCTGTGTGAGTATATAAATCAGCCTTAAATGTTTAAATGTTCTGTAAATTAATTTGATGAAAGGCAGTGCTCCAGATATTACCCGTTTAGTCGTACAGGGGAGGGGACAGAGTAACAACATTTTGCAACGAGGCGCACCATTGTGTCTTCCCTGGAGGGAGCAAGAATTCCCATGCATGGGTTGATGCATATTTGTCGTCATTCTAAGACTGTGCAGGTTCTCATCTACCTGTTTCTGGGTAGTTACCACCCTAAAGTTGCTGGTGTCTCTCACTTTGAATTGTAAAATTTTAAGACATAAAAAAAAGAGCTAATTTAGAACCTCCTCTTAACTAAAGCCCCACATGTTTGAAGATGAGAGGATGTGGGATCAGCAGGTAATCTTGGTTTTATAAAGATAAAGGCCTACTCCTGAGCTAAAGATATTGCAAAGAAAGGAACTCGGTGTATTTCATCAACATTTGCTGGAAAATGAGCTTATTGACTCAACCACAAAATTTAAGCACGAAACACCAAAGGGTAAAGCACAACAGACTCATTCATTAATACTCAATGCACTGAGTTACAGGAATGAACTAATAAATAATATTCAGCACTTGAAGCAGTCTTGTAGAGAAGGACGTGCAGTCCATCTCATTCACGAGTCACATTTTTTCATTCAGAATGGAGTTCATGTGAACCGAATTTAAAAACCATATCGCAGCGTCTGTTTGCAGGACGTTGGAAGCTTCGCAGATTTGTTGACCAGTTATTCAAAATAATTGACTAAACACAATAATATTCATTTTGTCTCAATGTTATAACCTACAAATGCTTTGGTAATAAAGATTGGCCTGATAAACATCCATCCATCCATCCATTTTCTATACCCGCTATTTCCTGTTCAGGGTCACAGGGGTCTGCCGGAGCCTATCCCAG
>JBAMYA010000002.1:11382324-11406407 GCA_037176975.1 Arrhamphus sclerolepis
GGAAAGTTTTTTAAGACCCTTTTTGGGCAAGAAAAAAAAAAAAAAAAAAAAAAAAAAATCAAGTTAAAAGCAGTCCAGTTAAATACAATTAAGTCCAGACCAATTATCCAAACAAACTGACTGTAGCATTTCAAGACTGGACCATCCTGGTCAGTTGATAATAGAACTAACAACATAAACAACAGCTGATGCAGTGAAATGTTTATTTTCTAAAGGTATAAAGATGGACAACTTGTTTTTATCTACTTATGAACATAATATTGAGTCATACCAGTCATGTTGTTAACACAATATAGATGTAAAGTCAGCTATGTATCCAGGAAAAACTGTAAAACAATAATGTGCCATAAAGATTTCCAGTTTATACTGACTGTCGGTACAAATAGGAATCAAAAGCATCCTAATCTTTATTTGACTGGTTTGACTCATTTGTTTTTTTTTCTTCTCAAATTGATAATCTTTTAAAATAGATAAGATGTTTTAAATCTTACCCCAGCCTGTCACATGAAAGTCATAAAATGTTTAAACTGCTTTTATTAGGTTATTGTTCCCAGTAAGGAACTGGTCTTGGCAGGAAAGGACGCGGCTGCTGAGTATGATGAACTGGCAGAGCCTCAGGACTTCCAGGATGATCCAGAGTGAGTAAACGCACAACCGCACACACTCACACACTCCCACACTTCCACCAGCGTGTGGCATGTCTTAACCTTATCTCTCTGCACTTTCTACAGCATTGTTGCCTTCAGGAAATCCAACAAAATTGGTTTCTTCATCAAAGTGATCCCTCAGAAAGAAGAGGACGTGGATGTCACCGTTTCATTTAAGATCCGACACGACTTCCGCAACCTCACAGCTCCCATCCGGCCGAGCGAGGAGGGAGCAGACACTGCAGGCGAACCCATTTGGCTCACGCACCACGTGGAGCTGAGGCTGGGACCACTCGCTCCCTGAACATTCATTAACACTAGGCTCCTGGAACTAGTTTCTTTAAACTACAAAGTTAAGTTAATCTATAACTGATTTCTGATTCGGCTCATCGATGTGTAGCTACTGCTAAGCTTGGTAATTTTTTTTCTTTTAATTTGATTTTTTTTTTTTTTCTTTAGCTAAAATGGCATCAACAGACACATTGTGAAATAATACGATTGCCTGGGTTTCATAGATCTGTATGAAACATAATTGACTGCAGGCAAACTGATAAGTGCATCGAATTTAACTTCTGTTCATAATTCTTGGATGGTTTCAGTGCTGCAGCTCATATGTGACAATATAGTGTTTTTCACTACAGCAACCTCTTTCTCTGCTTTAACACTATGCTAACTATCAGCAGTTTTAATGTGCAGTTACTTACAGGATGTGCATCCTTCTATATAAATGTATAGTTACTGACACAGTGAAGTTTAGTTATGTTTAAATATTCCTATTTGATGTTGCAGGGTTAAGAGCATAAACTCCCGGCCTCTGTCTCTTCTATAGATACACATTTGATTTCATTTAGTGTGTTGATGTGAAATATGTTATACACTCTGTCTTTACTGAATGTTGAAATAGCTCAACTTCCAATCTGAGTGGATCTACTCGGACGAAATTGCACAGATTGTGAAAACTGTTAAAAGACTAAACGAGTTAATTCTTTGAGCAGAATCAGAAATCAGAACTGAGAACAATCTTGTCACAACAAACACGACACTTCTAGTTTACATACCCTTCTCAGCATCATTCTCCGCAGACAGTAGTATTGTATTAACCTGCATGCTCAAGGAATTAGGAAATTGCACACGTTAGACACTCTGATTCTGATTCTGTACGGTTGACAAAAAGATTGGTCCTGGGTGGAAAATTACACCTGCATAAACATTTGCTCAGATCCCTCATGTGCTGTGAGAAAAGAATACAGAGCCACATGTAAATTGTTGCTACAGTTTAGAGCCGTGGATGAACAGTCTGTGCCAACAAGGACTTCATAGTGCATTCAGCAGAATATTCTATTATTCTTAACAGCATGGTGATAAAATAAGAGATTATATTCACATTTGGGTCCTTTTTTTTTTTTCTCCTCATCTGACGTGTTGATTTCTGCAGGATTGCTAAACTATGAAGATCTCAGTCCTGCAGACTGCAGTCCATGGACCCTGTTTATGAATCTGATTGCACAATTTATAAAGCAACAGCAAGTGGCTGATTGTAAGCAAACTAGTTACGATTGACATTGGATATTAATTGTCATTGGCACTATGAATAAAAGGAAAACTTGAAAATTATGTTGAATACAAAAGCCCCATCATGTTGATGTACTACAGTATTTATTTGTATAGACGTAACTGTCTACAAGTCGGTGTGTATTGTAAGCTGCCATTTGTTTTTTCTTTTTTTTTTTGCTTTTCACTCTGTACACTTTTGTTCAAATAAAAAAAATTACAGCTGTACATCACAATTAATCATCAGTACCGGCTAATAAAATAATGCAGTGCTGTAGCAGATGTCTTGGCTTTTCATGTTGTTGTTCGGACTTTAAAAAAAAAAATGTAATTAATAGCCCTTTTTTGTTTTTATTCTGGGGATGATTATCCTCACACGAAAGAACAGCATAACATTTGTGCTGAAGTGTGGTTCTTAGTGAATTAATGACTATCAACTTAGATAAAGCTCCATTTTTGCCTTCAGTTTACTTCATGATGACATTTCAGAGTTGCATAATACTATATAATTTAATATATATAAGTATTTAAATAGCATTTAATAGCTAATATAATAGTTGGTCGAATCTTCTGTTGAGTGCATGGAAGGATTTCCTGTTATTTATTTTGTCCACAGGATGGCGCCATAACCAAACAGATTTAAGTTAGCGCCTTGAAGGAGCAGGGCTTTGAGAAGACAAGGACATGAGTATTTTGATTTATGATGGAACATCCACTGTGGATTGATAATACCCATGACGAACAGAGCAAGCTTTCGTTTTTTTTTCCTTTTTTGTCTTTCCCAGGTGAACATTTCACAATAATCTGAACAAAGCTGTGCACTTTTTTTCCTTCATTTCTTCAGGATGTGAGTCATGGGGATGAAATGTCTGCTTGTCAACATTAGGACCAGACCATACAGGAATTTTTGTTCCAGCAGATTTGGTTTCTTATTCCACATTTATCAGCCCTCTTCAGGGATGGTTTGCACAGATGTGGTAGTGTAGTGTAATGCCTCTGGAAAGGCAGATCAGATAGACTTGATGCAGGTATGTTGCAGCTCCACAGCGAGGCCCTCTGCTCCTCTGCTGTGTAAACAAACCAACTCCATTTTGGTAATAAAACCATGATCTTCTTTTATCCGAAGCAGATATAAACAGCTCAGAAAAGTGGCCCGTGTGAGAGCTATAAATCAGCACTGAAGATGAGGTAATAAAGTGCACATGGGGTGAGTCCATACCACTGAAGCAACCCAGACTGCCTCATCAAATGCAGCTGATGAAAGCAGTAGCAGACTCCGTGCACAGCAGTGGTGTACTCAACATGACTTACAGGGCTGCTTGTCTACTGCTGGGAGTATGTTTTATTTAGGAAGATGCTTTGCTTGGTAGATTTGTGTCGATAATTATGACTACAATTTAATTTGGCTTGACAGGGAGGATTAATAAAAAATAATAACCAAACTGTTTGTTGCATGTGGTGATTTGTGCAGAAGCCTTGTCGTTGTCTCATGAGCAAGACTTTGAAAAAAAAAAATCTGCTAAAACCCATCTGGAAGATGAATTCCTGTATTCTTCCAGTCATGATAATATTTTCCTGGATCAAGATTAGAATGATTTCACATACACAACATTGCAGTGCTCTTATTTGCAGAACCTCATACTGTAAACAGCACAGAAATGAGGCTTTTGACTATGTTATGGGAATTGGAGTTTCCCAGATGTGTGCATTAATTTGCTTCGGCACAAACTTCTTTTTAGATCTCTTCTCTGTGTTTGCCTCTTGGGAAGACCAACATCTTTATTTATAAAGACAGCCAGTCAGGACCAGATTAAAAATTCCTCTCTCAATTTCTATTTTGAATGCACCCAAAACTTCTTTTTTTTTTGTCTCAATTACATCATCATTCCAAACTGCCAGTAAAACTCACCCACAAAGAGGCATGACACAGGGAAGCAAAAGAAAAGAAAAGCAGAACCTCAGCAGGGGCAGGAAATTCCCTCCATCCAATAAAAAGATCTGACTATCGTTTCTCTGTGTAATATTCCTTATAATAGCACGCACTACACACGTCCAAGGGTAAAAGTGTGTTTTCTCCATTAGGTCTGCCAGGTGGATGATAACTGTTAATGTAATTCTCAGATGAGTCTGTATTTTCCCTTGACTGTCTACTATAACGGTTTGGACATTTCCTGTTTCTGGGCATGTTGTCAAGGAAGAAGAAACCAATGAGCTTTTTTACCTCACATCCTCCTGTTTTGAGGTTAGGTAAGAAGCCTGGAGGTGCTCTGAGTGATTAATCACCTCCTTCATCTTCTGCTCACCAGACCATCATCTGGTTAATTAGCAGTAATTGATGATGTCTGCCCAGATGAATAAATGTAGGCATGTGGTCTTTCAGCTGAGAGAGCCAAACCTGTGAAACCCCAGCCATTCAAGAGTAGAAGAAAAAAATCCACTTTCTCCACTCTCACATTTTCTCTGCCCCTCCTTGATCTGAATTCTGACGGGTGAAGGTTAGTTGGAATGTTGACTTTGGACACAAGGTTGAAAAAGATCGCTCTGAGAAAGCAGCTGACCCCTCGACACTCACTCTCAAACCCTGTCCGCCTTAACCGACAGAGACGCCGGTCCGGTCTGTGTTTTCATTTAATATTTGCTCATGTGTTCGAGTCATGTACAGGGTTAGGGTTAGTGTGCCTGAGGCCAGAACAAGGCCCTGCAGAACAAGGCCTTCTGCCAACCTGTGAGGCCACCAGAGGCTAGAAAATCTGCTTTTTGCTGAATATCTTGTCACTCAATGGAAATCTGAAGTGATTATGGCACCAAGGTTCAAACATTTGCAAAGCACCGTCTAAAGCTCTGTACATGTTAATCAAACCTTGGGGATGAGGTAATGTGTTGCCTTGCCGTAGGTGCTGCAGTTCAATGTAAATAGTAAGTACTTTGAAATGTACATGTAATAACTTGTGCAAATGTTGAATTCAGTATCTCGTCATAGGTAATCATGAAAAGACAAAATCAGGTCACAAAAACGTCCCTGAGGCTGAACCTTGATGATGCACAAAAGGTAAAAATGTAAGATTTTTCACCACTCAGAGATTGTAAATTAAAAGATTACAAATAATTGGAGATTTTATATAAACGCCTCCCCTGCTTTCTTGCCAGTAGTTTGATGAGTAGATAAGTATAACTTACATTAAGCTGCTGATGCAGGAGCTGTTTAGCTGAGTTAGCACACACTGACAATGGGGAGCTTTGTTTAAGCTGAAAGTGAGATGATGGACACAATAATTAACAGATTAAACATCCAAAATTGAATGTGCAACCTTGACAAAGCTTGCTGTGTCACATTCAGGGTTGCAAAATTCCAGGAATGCTCAAGGCTGGAAAACTTTGATGGAAATGAACGGGAACTGTAGATGAGAATCATCAGAAATATTGGATAGATATTTCAGCCTTTAGGGAACCTAAATGTAGATGAGAAAACGTTTCAGCATACTGTTAGTAAAAACAAGAAGATTCAAGGGAAATTCATCTGGATTTCTAAACTGTATATTATTTTGATGATATTACAACACTAAATATGTACAGTATAAACTCACCAGCCAAGTTTTTTTTCACTAGTACATCTTGCTTGTACCAGATTGAATTGCCTTCATTCTTCGTGGTAAAGAGTCATCATGGTGTTTGAAACATTCCTCGGAGATTTTGATCCATATTGACATGATAGTATCATGCTGTTGCTGCAGATTTGTCGGCTGCACATCTATGATGCGAATCTTCCATTTCACCACAAAGGTGCTCTACAGGTCTGACATCTGGTGACTGTGGAGGCTATTGGAGTACAGTGAACTCAATAAACCAGTTTTAGAATATCTGAGCTTTGTCACATGGTGTATTATCCTCCTGGAAGTAGCCACCAGAAGATGGGTACACTGTGATCATAAAGGGATGGACATGGTCAGCAACAATACTCAGGTAGGCTGCGGCATTTAAATTATGCTCAGTTGGTACAAAGGGGCACAAAGTGTGCCAAGAAAATACCCCCCACACCATTACACCACCACCACCCTGAACTGTTGATACAAGGCAGGATGAATCCATGCTTTCATGTTGTTGACCCTACCAGCTGAAATCAAGACTCGTCAGACCAGGCAATGTTTTTCCAGTCTTCCATGTCCAATTTTGGTGAGCCTGTGTGAATTGTAGGCTCAGTTTCCTGTTCTCAGCTGACAGAAGTGACACCTGGTGTGGTCTTCTGCTGCTGCAGTTAGATGCGCTGTGTGTTCAGAGATGGTATTCTATGTTCTTTGGTTGAAACAGGTGGGTTATTTGAGTTACTGTTGCTTTTCTATCATTTCCAACCACTCTGCAAAGTCTCCCCTGACCTCTGACATCAACGATGCATTTTCGTCCACTCACTCACTGGATATTTTCTATTTTTCAGACCATTCTCTGTAAACCCTGGAGATGGTTGTGCCGCATTAAAAAGTTTAAAATTCCCTTTTCTTCTCCATTCAGCAAGTCTGAGTTGCTGTGATGTCGTTAGCCTCGTGCTAGCCAGTTTCTGTTATCACACAAGATGTTATAGTTAGCTATAACATGCTGACTGAAGAGATGCTCTTCTGTTTATGTTGCTTATGTTTTAATCATCTGACCAGCAAGCTTTTTCCTGTTGAGTTTCAAGAAAATTCCTAGAAATCTGCTGAAAGTTTTTCCATCTCATTGCAACTCGAGTCACATTACATGAAAGTCAAACGGTCAAACAGATAAAGACTTTTACACACTATGCACAAATCATGCCTTTAATTCAACAACAGACAGAGGATAATTATCTGTGGTCTATAGCCGTTAACCAAACAAATTTGAATTATTAAATGAACTTCATGCTTTAAACAGAATCAGCCACATGACACCAATAATACTCAGTAGAGTGGATAAATGATTCCAATTAGGACAACACTTGTAGAAATCTTATTATTGTCTCAGTGTTGGTGTTGCTGCAGGATTCTTGGGCTGCTAAGCCCTATTAGGTGCAGATGGAAGTTTACTGGCGGCTGAGAGTGTGTGTGCACAAAGACATTGGAGACTGAGGTGGCGTTTTCAGCAGAGCGGCCAATCCCAGGAGAGAGAATGGCCCATCACCAAACCAGCTGCAGTGTTCATCCACATCCAGAACGCAGAGGTGCACACATGCGACGCCGGTTGCCGAGCAGTACTGTATTTCACCCATGAGAGGTAAAGCTTAAATCAATATTTGGAATCAATAAGAGCATCAGTAGATTTATGGTGGAAGAATATGAAATGTTAAACTGTACATATGGATTTGCAACTCTATCCCTGGAACAGGCATTTCCCAGTGTGATGTGTCCCTTATTTAAGTTTCGGAAAGTCCCTGCAGGTGAAATGTCGATTACTCTTCAGGCTTCATATGTAAATGTTATTAGACTGAACATGTTTGCTTTGCTCCAGGAACTTAATGTGGATCTTTGACTGATGATGATTTATAAATTTGTTAGTTGACCAATTTTGATGTAGCCACAAATACAAACTGCGGTTTGATTCAAGACAAATTGATCTTGATTTTTAGCTGCACACCACTGCTGACCCAAAACTTGTGGCCGTGCACTGAATTAGTTGGAATATTGTCTGTAAAAGAGCTCAGCTGTGGAAATATAGACGGCCTCAAAATCCCACAAAGCACAAAGGGCTAATCTACAAAAATTACTCATGCCTGAGGTATTTGAGACATTTTAGACTTTGTCATAACCTCAAAAACAATAAAACAAGGAACTTTTTTTTACAACATCAGGATGATACAGTTTGCATAAAAAGGAAAATCTAACATGCTGTATTACCTGAAGACTGAAACAAAACAGAGATGTATCTGAGTCCCAATGTTAGCTTTACAACAGAGGGAGAGAGAGAGGGAACGGGAGGGAGAGACTGCATTCAAGCAGTTTGAGCTTTTGCCATTGTTTTTCTACATACTGGGGGAAACTGAGTGAATGTTTTAACTATTAGGACATTCTTGCCAGGGATTGCCACTGGTTGAATGTTACTGCTGGGAGGATATATATGAAGGCTTGCTGGCTTTTGCCTAAACCTTGTTGCTCTCTTTAATTTCCTGTTGATCAGCCTCATGGTTATGATTTCCTGCCTTGCAGGACAGATAATCTTGCCAATTCGCTGACTTCATGAGGGAGAAATTTACTCCATTCAGCTACAAAGACATCGTTTGACTCCCCACCGACCACTCCGCCACCTTCACTGTTGGAAATCAGGCCTCACTGGATTTTCACATCTGCCGTCTGTAATTTCAGATTAATTAGTCTTGCGAAGATTTGGTTGGAGACGGTGCAACGTAGTCGTACACTGTTATGACAGTGCCTCTGTCTGATCATAGGATGAAGAAGGTCAAAGGTTAGCAATAATGAAGACTGAGGATGGAAAGGGAGTGAGGGGTCATGAGGGCAGGAAATATGTCTTCAAATAAGAGGGAATATTTTTGTCTGGAACCAATCTAAAGCATCTGCCTTTCCTTTCCTGTGTAACATGTTCTAATAATATTTTGGACTCAGCAACTGAGACTCTTCACTTCTTCAGACAAATGTGTCTCCGGATGTGAACTTTCACTTATGTTCAGAAGAAAAAAAAACCCCAAAAAACCCACGCACACACAAAACACACATGCACCAGTATGTTTCAGTTGCATCTATAATAATGTCAGTATTCACTGCGAAATACATTGGGACATCTTGACTGCATTTTATCCACAGCTTCAGATAGAGGAGCATGTGTAGCTGTGGGTTACATCTTTCCATCTGCTGGTGGATGGATGAGCTTGACCCTTAAGTACTTGACCTCTTTTACTCTCAAGCCAGAGCAGCACATTCCCCCCTGGATCCAGATCACCGTATCCAGAGTTGGAAAACGCTCTGCCGGATGAATGTTGAAAGCGGGACCAGCACTGAGGTGCAGCTTCATCCAGATTAAAGTCACATAGAGAATTTTGTGTTGCTGTTGAGATTGCGCTTCGACATTCAGAGTATGTGTAGAAGGACATGTGGGTGTTAGCCTCAGGACTGCAGTGACTTCATGTTCCTGGTGTAGCTTGCACAACATTGCAAGCTTATGCCGGCAAACTTTCAACATGATCTGTTATTAAGGTCCTTTTTTCGTCCTCACTTCACTGAGCTCATAAATATTTTCATGCTGAGGGTTATCAAAACATGACCCCATGAAAAGCTCAACAAAAACATCCTTTCTTCTTCTGCAAGGAATGAACCTCGGCCCCGTCTCTGCCTCTCTGAGATCTCCCTCCCTCTGTTTTCTGTATTTCTTTGACTTTTTCTCTGCTTGCACTGACTGCTTTTTTTTCTTCTCCCTTTAAAGTGCTGCATTTGAGACACTTGTGAGTTTTGCAGACCGACATTTGAGAAAACCATTTTTTGGAACAATTGTCTGCATGCAGCTTTTAGATGGGTCATGGTTAGAGAAGCCCGGCGTGACTTCTGAATATTCAAAGCAGTCCTCTGGAAGCAGAGAGCACCTTTCCTGAACTGAAAATCCAGCTAGAAGGTCAAACATGCCCTTCAGTAGGACCCTCAAATCCTAGACGCCTCCTGGAATGTAGCGAATTTATTAGCAGGTCTTTTACGCTGGCTTCATCACGTACGGGCTGGAATGGAAGACGGTGGTTTTCTTGTGTCAGCCCAAACAGAAACTTGGTACCAGCAGCTATTTATTTTCTGATTTTCTTATTCAGCACTGTAACTGGATACGCCCGGTTGGCTGCCGCTGGGTAGATTGACAGTTTGTATTTCAGGCTATTTATTTTTGGTGGGGGTCTCCAGGGATACTTTCATAACCTGATGAGTGTACACATAACACTGTATGAGCCAAATACATTCGTCAAGGTGATCCCCCGCCCTCTTTAGTTCAATAATTTCCTTCTTGTTTACCTTTGGCATGAATATTACGATAAAGTACTTTCACAGATTTCATGCTTTGCCTTTTTAGGAGAAATTTCACTCAAATATTACACATAAAAGTAGTGTATAAATATACACTTGAGTATGTGTGTTCATGTCATCTTATTTTCAGCTAAGTTGAGAGATGAAAAAGAGCATGTTTCCTCCAGATGTGCTGTTAACACTGTACCTGGCATCAGTCTCCCAAAAGATCCTGGAAAGCCTTTGCTGTAACGCTGTCATTTTTTTTTATTGTGCAAACAACTTCCCTGAACTGAACTCTTGTCTTTTATGAATTTGTTCCTGATCCATCGTTTTAAGAGCAGTTTCTCCAAACAGAGGAAGATGTCATCCTTTTTCTCCTCCAGTTTTGAAGGCTACTAAGGGCTTATGAGGGCAAACATGGCAGAACCCAAGCCAGCTAAGCCTGGCTGCAGCCAATAATTAGAGTTGCCACTGGAAAGCCCGCAGTCCTCACTCAGAATTAGGAAGGAGAATGTTGGTCTGGATGAAATCCCAGAAAAAAAAAAGGAAAACAAAAGTGATCCAACCCGTTCTTTGATTCAAAATTTGAAAAAGAAAAAAAAAGACCCCCTCCCCCCCTTTTTTTCTTTCTTTGCACAAGAGATGAATTAAAATGATTCCTTCCTTTGGAGCCACCAGGGGTTGGCTCCAAAAAGCAGGTCAATCCCCACTGACCTTCATGTTAAAACCTCCAACCTTACAACAGAAATATAATTACAGCCTGGTCCAAAAACCCATTTTGGTCTCCATAGCTAGATGTGACATCTATGACAGCTGTAGAGGGGGTGTATTTGTACATACATCATTGAATAAAATTGTCTAAAGCCACAACTGTATGCATAACTAGGGGAGTGGTTTTTGAGTGACAGCTGCTTTCCAGTCCATAGTGTTAACAGCGAGCTGTCATCACTATAGTAACTTAGCGCTTGACAGTTTTGATGAATTTGACATCTGAGCTATGAATTAAGGGCTAAGAGAGCATCATCTTAATTACAATCAGTTTCTAAAAACAGTTTGAAAGGAAATGTGGCATTTTGTGCTCTTAAATATACTGACAAATCATTGCAGCTGGCTCTGGGATGGTCTTGAAGGGGCTGGGGGGGCTGATGTGACAGCTGAATCAGTCTTCAGCGACAGGCCAACTCCACCCACGGACCATTCAAAGCCAGCGTGGGAGGGTCCAGTTTGTAACTTCTACTGCTGTCTGCTGCTCTCCCTGAGCCACTAATCTGGCCACAGACTAGTGATGGACAGACACGATAGTTTTTGTGGACTTTGGGCAGCACTACGGCAGTCCTCATTTTGCTTCAGATGTCGTTTCTGTAGGGACATTGAGTCAGAACAGATGTAAGGTAACGGTTGTTGACATCACAGAGTAATATGAACTAAGATGAACTAAAATAAGTGGCTTATGATAATTGAGCTAAAGTGGCGTTTGTCATCTGACCTGTTTGTGCCATCCATTTACCCATTTTTGGAAAGAATGGGGTTGTATAGAATCAGTCCTGCCCCCACAGGCCTAAAAACTAGGTTCATACTCATCAAAAATCTGTGTGTTACACCACAGAGGGATGTTCGCTTCTCTTTGTACTATGATTGCCAGTAAAGAAAGAGTCACTGTCGTGAAGACTGCCATTTTTAACCAATCAAATGACCATTCTGTTATGAATAACAGACTGAGCCTGACAGAGGGGGACCCTTAAAGAGACAGGCACAAAACTACAGAATTATGAGATAAAAGATCACACACAAAAAAAATGATGCAGCAGTGGGGAAAATAATAATGTTTCTTTTAACATTAAAGCCTAGCAACATATTCTAGTTTAGTCACCAAAATAAGTTTCTAAGTAAATGTAAATACTTGTAAAAAGGGATCTTTAAATATGACAGTTTTGCAAATGCAGTTTTCTTGTACTTACACTCTAGACTCTACCTTGTGTGAAAACTAGCAAGTCTGTCTTATCTTTCTGCTTGTAAAACTATCATTTTTTGATCTCTATGATCACATTCATATTCAATAAACTTATAAGAGAGCAGTATTTGTCTCCTCATTTAACTCTCTGCAAGAAAGTAACATTATTGCTCCAAATATTTCCAGAGCAGCAGCTGAGTTTGCCTTTCTTTAAATCTGTAACAGGATCTCGCTCTAACTTTTTTTTTTTTTTTTTATGGAGGAGGGTGGCTTCTCATCTTCTGACTTTGCTTTCATGGACTTCTTAAATGTTTCAACTGTTTATGATTTGCGAGAACTGTTCAGGGTATGAGATAAGTTGGCCTCAGCTGGAACTCCGAAAGAAAAACAGAAGACGGCCCCCATTTTACTCAAATCTTGCAGCATTTCAGATGGAAGTGTCTGGCAGACATAAAAGTGTGGGCGACTGTTTTTCTCAAATGGAGTCTGACATAGTCTGTGTCTGCGTTGGACTGCCCTGAGCACAGCGGAGGAGGAGGGTGTTGTGAGAGATGCTAAGAAAAGCACAGTACCTTGTTATTCATGTGAGCTGGCAAACAGGTGGCCAAGAAATTGCCCGGAGAAAGTACTGTGGTCCCAACTAACACACACCCATTTTATTCAGCCAGTTGTCACTCTGTATGAACACAAACACACCCTTAGTCTGTCATCTGCCTATCCTGTCTGAGTCACGTTTGCACCAAATATTTGTGTTTCACCTCAGCTCACCCCTGCACGCTGTCACACATATACCTACTTTTGCAATCACCAGCTCATATATCCGTGCTCAGCATACAGAAGCACTGTAAAGCAGGTTGCTTTGATTCCTCCTCCTTTTCATAGGTTCTTGTCTTTCTTATAGTTTGCATTTCAGCTTGACCAGATCAGAGGAAAACTGATCTGAAAATTATTTGTAACACATTCTCTTGACTGGAAAAGGAAACAAAGAGCCATTCACAGCAGAGCATACTGCCGACATCTGTTTCACAATCATGTTGTATAAATCTTTTTTGTATTCTTCTCCCATAACAAAATGTAGATGTACTGCCCGTCATGGACGTCAGCTGAGCGTGGCGGCTTTGATGTATTCCATATCAGTTTTTCAAAGTGGCTGCTAAGATGTGTCTGATCTGAGGCTTTTTTTTTTCTTAATTTTCCAGTGGTTCTGTTTGATGGTGAAGGCGCGATAGTTGCAACTGCAACTCACAAGTGGGAATTTGAGTCAAAAGAAATTACGTTCTTTGTTAAAGCCTCTTCTTCTTCAGCAGAGCACTGGGACGCAAACCAAAAAAGACAACATCAGGGCTGATAAGACGCATGGCTGCCTGCCCTGCAAACAACAAGAAAACATAAGGCTCAGATATCCACACATGCTAATGTTGCCATGTCAGTTTAGGAAAAACCACCGGGGCCTGGCTTTCTGTGTTCAGCTTGCATGCTGGGGAGGTCTGAGGCAAGAAGCTGATGTGAGGGATTCATCAAACTGTTGCTGAAAGGCAGATTTAGCACCCTGCATCCAGTTAGTCAGACATCCCAGCCTGGGCAAGCTCCATGCCCACTTTCTCCACACATCTGTAAAAGCTTAAAACTCAGTGGGCTGGATCACAGAGACAGAGCTGGGCTTTGTCAGACCTCAGATTCTGTGCCAAGACTTAACCTAAATGGATTAGAGGCTCTGTTCGAGAGCACTGGAGGAAGACTGAGTTCACTGCCCCTGACCAGCAGTCCCCTCAGTTTATCAGAAATGCTCTCCACTTCAATAAAGTTTATTATTATGATTATAAAATTTTTACAAGAGCACCACAGAGTAGAGTAGAGTCAGTGGGTATGTCAGTGGTCCCTCCTCTTTTACTCCTCCTGTCACCTTCCCTGTCCTTTCTCCTTGTTTTCTGTCTGCACGCCTCTCGCCCGGCTTCTATATAATGGCATGTGTTTTTATTGGTACAGCAGGGGGAAGCTGGGTATTGTCTGGACAGGATCTGGGCTGAGATCAGCAGATAGGTCGGATGGTGGTTTAGTGCAGCATTCAAGCCTCCAACGTCATCTTTGTTTTAGTTGGACCTTGGAAACACTTAGCTAATCCTACAAAAAGGCCAGACATGCAGGAAACAGGGACTTATGAAAACACGCACCCAATCCAGTATTATTGTTATTATTAAACTGAACTCATTCATTAGAAATATGTAACTATTGATTACGTGTCCAGATGCTATCAGACCTGTTGTGTTCACTTTAAGTGTGCTCACATGAACTGCCATGCACGGATTGCCATTTCCCATTTGCTTCTGTTTTGAATTGCTTTTTTTTTTTTTTTTCTCCCTGAACGGACAGACGGGCTTGAACTTCACCTTAGCCTCCTTCGTATCTGCTGTCAACATCCCAAACAACTGATTTCATGGTTGGATGTGGCCCACCCCAGAGTTTTCATTGTTAGGAGTGCACAAGCCTGACTGCCTCTCACTGTGCAGAAGGAGACTGATACTGAAAGCACGCAGACAACTGATTTATGTCTTCTGGCAAAAAAAAACAAAAAAAACGGGCAATTAATTCCTGGTGACGGGCTCAAATTACAACATGCTTGGGCTGTGGCAGTAGTGCGTGACCTGAAGTAGCCGGTCTGTCTGTGCCATGAATCTACTATAATATGAATGGGCTGGAAGCCAATATGAACCAGGGCATGAGTATATCCCATACCATGCTGCAGGCAGAGATCGACTGGTCAAAATATTTTGACTTCTATTTACATTTCTTTAACAAGCTCTTCAGATTTCAAAAACCTAGAATAGTGTCACATATGCATTCTTGCAAAGCTAAAGACATGATCGCCTACCCTTTGAAAGTTTGCACATTTGCCATTCAAACGAGAGCTAATAAGACTTAGTATTACATTTGAATTGCTAATCTGTCACACTTTCTGTAAATTTACAGTTTCTTCTCATTCGGTGTGTCATGTGCCAAAATGTGTCATAAACTGCTGCTTAGCCAGAAGCTCCTCGTTGTTAACACTGCACACACCTGTACAGTGCAGGTGTGAAAATTCTCACCTGCACTTGATTAAGTAACAAAGTCTGCATTTACAAGTGAAAGGCAGGGAGAGGAACTAGATACTTCAGATAGCTGTTATGGATATGATTTAGTTTTTACATTATTCATTTCCAGTTAATGTTTGGTTAGGTTTAGACAAAGCCAAGCCAAAGCTGCTTGGCCAAAAAACACAGTGGTTTGGGTTTTAATACACCTGTTTATGAGGTTACCTAAATGTTAGACTTCCCACACTTACACTACAGGTTGAAAAACAAGGATAAAGGGGTACTCTGTGTGGAGAAAAGCATCTGTTCAGGCATGTGACAATAAGTACCGGTTGGTTTCAATAATTTCTTTCATTTCCAGGAATAAAGTTTAGATGGAGGATTTAGTTTTGGTTTCTACCACTTAGTCAGGATGAGGCTACGGGGCAACCAAAGTAAGCAAGGACCCCAAAACATGTCTGAGACATCTGGAGCAAACATTCTACCCTGAGCTCCTCCGGGATGACTGAGCTCCTCACTTAAACCCTGCCACCCCTCAGAGAAAGCTCATTTCAGCATCTAGTTTTACAGCTTCACTCTTTCGGTCACTGCCCACAGTTAATGACCATAGGTGAGGGCTGGAAAGTAGGTCCACTGGTAAGTTGAGAGCTTTGCTTTTCAGCTTAGTGCTCTCTTCAGCATGATATATTGGTACGGCCTCCACATGATGGCGGATGCTGTCCCCGCCCAGCTGTCAGCCACCAGCTCTGTTTTACTCTGTCCTACCCATGAACACCCTGAGATCCCTAAACTGCTCTGTTTGAGGCAGCAACTTCCCATCTCAGTATGTGGAAAATACTGAATGTTTTAGCGTTTGTTGACCTCAAATTTAAATTACGG
Source organism: Arrhamphus sclerolepis (assembly GCA_037176975.1). Classification (NCBI taxonomy): domain Eukaryota; kingdom Metazoa; phylum Chordata; class Actinopteri; order Beloniformes; family Hemiramphidae; genus Arrhamphus; species Arrhamphus sclerolepis. The sequence continues at coordinate 11,398,361 of JBAMYA010000002.1, forward strand.
TAATTTATATTAAGTCTAACAAGACTGGTTCAGATATGGGAACAGCTATTCTTTGGGAATGGGATCTGGCATTGTAGCTGCCAAATGAGCTGGAGATTCAGAACGGAACCAGTTCCAGGATTTTTACAGATGTCTTCTTATGCAGGGCCAGCAACAACCTGGTGAAAGGCACTTGAAGCACAAAGCTGTTACTCAGCTCCACAAGTAACAGTCTAATCCAGAACTGATACAGTCCTCATTAGTCCTGCCAGCTCTATCCAAACAGTTTCAACAGTACAGTCAACACAAAGACAGCAGAATGCTTGCCTGTACTGAAGAAGCAAACATAGTGAGAACTGGAGACCTTACTGACAGTCATTCCCAGCCCAGAATGAAACTACTTAACTGGAAGCTCAAGGAGATATGTCGACTTCATAATGTGCCGCCTTTATCTCTGTTAGTCCATGAGAATTCATCAAATCTCACTTTGAAAACTGTGGTCTCGTCAGGGCGAGACTGACAATTACAGAGACATCAGAATATGTGGCCAGTTTGTCAGATTAACTTCCTCTCCTTCAGGGGTGTATTTCACTTCACATAATGCTCTGTGGGATTCAAGGCCTCTGAGGTTTTCCACAGCATGGCATTTCCTCCCTGAATCTGTGGATTAGTCATATCACTTCCTATTGTCTCTGCCAGGCAGTGGCTGACTTGGCAGCAGCTCATCTTTGTCCGTGGCTTCTTGCATTGCCAGTTGCACCACAGTGAGCAGACATTGTCCAGAACATTATTTGCCTATCCTTTTCCAGTTCCATTTAGTTTAAATTGGCAAAATGTAATTATATTTGACCTGTCCTTCATTTTAACATAATTCCCAGAACTTGAAATGCATTTGGTAGAGGTTATTATTATTATTTGGATATAATAGCATAGCATATCATATCCAACAATCTTTCAAAAGCATGGAAATGTTTCTTTTTTAAAGTCATTTTAGAAGCATGTAGTTGCTCATTACATGTCTCTAAAACTGGAATATATTCATGAGAAAAACCTTCATTCAGTACCTTAAACCTTCACTGAGAAGCAAATGCTGTTCTCTTCAACAAAGGCTTGAGCTGACTTGAGCAACAGGAAAAAAAAAGAGAAAAAAGACAGAAAAAACTTTTCCATCCAACCCCAAAGCAGCCTGGATCTGCAAGTGGAAGTTTTAATAGGAGTCAGATGTGTGCTTAATCAAAGAAACATGGCGGGAAATGTCGGCGAGCCCAAACAAGGAGAAATGGGACTACAGGAACTGCGATAAGACTCAGAACAACTGTAACACATGACACATTTTGACTTCAGAGCCAGCTAAAAAAAAAAAAAAAAATTAAATAAATAAAAAACAAAACATCAATGTAGTCTTAAAGTTGATTTTCACTTCCACTGGAAACATAGCCTTACTGGAGCGTTAAGAGTCCTTTATGTGCTGCGCTACACAAGATTAAAGATGAAATAGCTCATAAACCTGAGAAACGAGTTCTGATCTTTTAGAAGTGGTTCAAATGGTTGTGTTCCTGCATATTAGGCTGGCACAACTTAACATGAAAAGGAGCTATAATATTAATATATTTATTAATGTTAATATATTTATTTATTTTTACCGCAGCACTAGATTAAACGTTCATGTATACTGTAATGAGACGTCATTTAACGTATGTGGCTCTTGTAAGTTCCCACGGCTTCACAAAAATTCTGATTCTTTTGGTTTTGCAGTCAACAACAAGTGCCAGCAGGTTTGCGTGCTATTTTAAGTCCAAGTCTTCCAAATGTGTCAAGTGTTCATGCTTTTGATTACCGAGTGCTGCGCACCTTCCAGACAGCTGGAATACAGCAGCCGCCAAGATATTCTAGTATAGGCTGGAGGTAAAAGAAAACACATGCCCTTCTATGCTACAAAAACCTCACAACTTATGGTGGTATTAGTGTGGAATTCAACAATAATTTGCACTAAAGAACACTAAGAGTTGCGTAACTTAACCAAACTCATTAGCAAGTCCCAACAGGCAGTGAGTATAGACAGGAATATCCACAGGCTAACAAGCTGACAAGTGGAACAAAAGCACAACGGACAAATGTGGTAAAGACCTCATGAGGCCTGCTCAGTTTTCCTTTATGAATACAACTGTACAGGTACAAACATTCACTAAAGGGAAGCGAATTGGCAGAGTGTAAAAGAGTTCATACAACAAGCTCCATGAGAAAATGTTATTGTGGCAGATGCTACATGTGCTGTTCGAAACAAGCAAAACCTGTCTGGAAGCTTCTTTTGGGATGAAAACAGTTGCCCCCCTCTGAACTTCATTGCAAACAATGTAAATAAACCTTTGAAGTTATATAACATGTATCTAAGGTATTTAAGCTTAATTCATATACAAAAGCAGCCATTATGATTTTAAAAACTGATCTCCTTATTTGTTATTCCTATAATGGTTCAAGCTCTACTACCTGCTCCCAAAGGAGCACTGCTCTAACACTTGACGATGGATGTTTTCAACATGCCTCCATTATATCAATAAACAATCAATTTATTTTATTACCATTATGTACACAAGTAAGTCATATTCTTTGAAAAAGTCCCCCATCCAGCAAAAATCATATTTAAAGCTTGGTTTAAAAAACAAACAAACAAAAAAACAGTTTTGCTCACCATAACTATGCTTCACAACCATGATTTATTTATTTATTTATCTAATTCAATTTATTATCACATCAGGTAAGATGATCTAAAACAACACATTTATGTATAAATAGAGTCTCAGTCTTTTGACTGTGACATATTCCAGGTCTGTGCCAGTAGGACTGCTGGACAACTTCTAGCACCCTGAAGAAGACGCATGGGTGACATCACAGGGGGTTTATAAAGTTCTTCTTATGCAGCCAAAGTATCACCAAAGACTGAAAGTAAATGGACGTCAATGTTGTTGATGCTTCCAGCGGATATATGTGAGCAAGCTGCAGTGTTGCTGGAGGAAATGAGATGTTTGGAATCACTGCTCCATTTTGGACGTGAGCTGAGGAAATAATACAGCTGCAACAAGGTTTGCTTTGTTCTTTTGCTTTTAGCAACAAATAGAATTTCACTTCAGAGAAGAAGAAAGATGCTTTAATGTTCTTTTAGAATGTGGTAAGCTTCTTCTTCTGGCTCTGTCTCTGGCTGGGATCGGGGCCGCCGTGTGTGCTTGGTCTCCTCCTTTACACCCCAGAACAAGGGAAGCGTCACCCGGGTCCAGGGATGTGTTGCCCCTCTGGGGGGACATTACCTGGATCTGGGAATATAGAGTGCGAATGGGGAGCGCGAGTGGGTGTAGGACGTTCATCTTTGTGTATGTATGTAGGACGAGTGGGTGTGAATGTCTGTGAGAGCAAGAGGGTGGGAATGTGTGATTGTGTTTGTGTGTGCCTCTATATCTGTCAGGTTGGGTTCTGGGTCGCCCCCTCTCCTGGATCAATAAATATGGAGGCTACTTCCCCCATCACACCCGTGCCCGTCGGTGCACTGGTGGCTGCTTGCCGGGTCCAAGTGCCTGGGCTCTGTCGGGCCTCTGCTAGGGGGTGGGGTGCCCTCGGGGCTCGGGTCTCTGTGTCTATGCCTGGATCTGCTTCGGCGTAGCGGGTTCCGGGCAGGGCATGTGGGCTCATCGCTACAGACCCCTGGGGCTACAGGAGTGTCGCCCCGGGTTCTCCTCTGCTCCTCTCTGGGGGGCGGGTGCATTTGACTCTGTGGGGCCACTCCTGGGGCTCCGTGCTTGGGGACTCGCTGGGTGTCTGGGGTTCCGGTCTTCCTCATGTCATCCTCATGTCCTCGGGGAGGATTTGTGAGTCCCCACAGCCACTATTGAACATTCTTTTGGAGAAACCTTACAGACTGAGCATGCTCACACACAAATACATACACAGGTGTTTATATTTGGGTGTTTGTCAGGTACGCACTTAGTTGGACTGCAGTTGCCACTAAATACATCTGGTACCATGTACTTTCCAATGACATTATAACTGTTATTTTATATTCATATTTTGTTTGTTGTTGTGTTTTTTTTTTGTTTGTTTGTCTGTTCTGTCTTGTCTCTTCTCTTTCTGCAGGTCGAGAGACAGACTTCAAGGGTCTTCTCTACTCTATCTCCTTCACTTCTCTTAAACCGTTTTCCTACTTCTTTCTTTTTTATGTCTCTGTGTCCATTGCATTTATAATAAACCCGCAGTAAAAAAAAAAAAAAAAGAGTGTTCAAATCAATGTTTAAAGTTGATTTGAAGGAATTATTTCTAATTTGAACTATTACAATATATAACTATTAAAGTTATAAATCATGCTACTACTTAAGTTCATGCAGCTCTGTAAAAGTTGAAGGTCCACATGCTGGAATACTTGAGCATGATGCAGGACATGTGAAACCATGTGACCAGCATCTTCACAGGAATGTTCATTCAGATTCATTTCAGTCCCTGCAGCTGATATGCCCCATGTCTCATGTTACCTTATTACATGTGCGTACAGTTGGCAGCAAAGTGGAAAACAGAAATGTAGAACAAGGGTGATATACTTACCACAGTTTTTTTTTTTAATGGAATATCTATTTTTACAAATAATTAATGCAAAAATTTGCACCTTTACATAGAAAGAAGCACATCACTGGCTGCAGACTGGGATTTTCTCGTTTCGGCTGCAGTTCGCAGGTTGTGGCACTAGGTGCCGCTGTATCCCACAGACTGTACCTGTGATTAATAAACTTCAAAAGACTTTTTCACAATAATTTTTTTCTATCAAGCCAGACAGCTGGTTTTCTTTAATTAATTTAATATGGTGTAAACGTCAATATCAAGAGTAAATCCATCATGGACAACATATAGTTTGTTGGTTGTCCATTGCATCCAGTTATAACATTCACTTATATTATTATTATATGTGATTTTTTTTTTTTTTTATATCTATCCTGGATCCACAGGTTTTATTGTAATGGTAACATTAATACGAGGTGTTCGTTTGGAGGAATTCTACCAACATGCCCACAGTCCTTTAGCCTGATGCTAAGTGATTTATTCTTCTAAGTGTCTCTAAATGACATCTGTAATCTCATCAGGTGATGTGGATGGTATGTTGTGGGGTTTATATGGAATTCTTTCATTGGCTGGATGTGTTGATTGTAAATGATCAAGAATTTACAGCCATAGAAGAGGTCAGAATACAGATGGTCTGGTAATCAGGTTTGTACTTTTAAAAGACCCAGCGCTGAAGTTTTCCAAATGCAGTTGAGGATTCATTTATTCTGCTGTTAACCTCATTATCTATGCTTTAGTTCCAGACTTATTGTGTACCAATGACACTCACATACAGACTATTTGCACAATTTAATTTAAAGCAAAATTTGTACACTTAGAAAGAAAGGACACCAAGACATTAAGTGTATTGGTGTCACTCTTGATCCCAAGTGGTCAAGAACAGTACACAGTGTCGGATTGATGTTTGATGGAGGAGCTGTCCGACTCTTCGGGTTGGTTGTATCATCATGACCATAAAAATAATCAAGCTGCTGCTGAAATATCTAAGAAGAGAAGTATTTGTTGTACCAGCTAATTGTTAGTAACAATGTTGATTTTTCCTCCATATTCCTGGAATACGGTGTCCGATTATAGATGGATTAGAGCCACTGTAGACCTGCCCCCACATGCAATTTCATTGGCTAGCACTTGCTGTGTAGCCACAACCTGACTGTTTAAAGATGAAAAGTTCTTAACTTTTGACAGAGGCAACAGACCCGACTGACACATATAACCCTAAATTCATTTCAGCAACACTTGACGTCACCCCATCCACATGTACATGTGAGCATATGGTCAGAGAAAATAAATGGTTTTCACTGGATGCTTTAAAAAAAAAAATCATACAAACAACTATAATGTGGAGCACAAGCTGACGGCTAGCATTGAACATCATGATGATGAAGGAAAATTAATTTGCATCTGCATTATGTTTCACTCTTACAGTCACACACACACACAGAGTTGTGTTTCCATCAATTCAAAAGAGACTGATCTGCAATGATTTACCGCCAAAACCACAACTAAGGTTCACTTCAAACTAAGTACTCACCCCAAGAATTAAAGGTTTGCATCACTTCCCTCCCCAAGTGAGGCAGGTCTCACAACATGGGTCAAACAGGCAAACACACACACACACACACACCAGTAATCCAGTTTGTGTGTGTGAGAGTGTTTCTGCAGCTGCTTTAAGCTTGTCAAGCTGACAGTTACTTTCCAGTGAAGTCACTGTGAGCCTGAACCCACCGCGCACTTCTCGCTGACTCGCTGGGAGTTTTTGGAATATGACGAGCGTTAATGGAAATCTGGGCTGACGGCACAAACCCTCAAATATTCACTGTCATTGGGTCTCGTTTTCATGTTTATCTCTGAGGATGCCAGTGTGTCTTTGTTAATGTTTATTCTGCGTCTCTCTGTTATTCATACTTCATCACTTTTTAAAATTATACTCAAAGTTCTTATTTGAGTATATTTGAAGCTATATTTCTAAAAAGGAAAAAAAAGAAAGAGAAGCAAAGCTCAGTAAGCCTCAACAAAGTGTTATTTACTGCTGTTCAAGTTATTTAATTTAGTTCATTTTAAATGAATGCATCCTTTGAAATTTTTTGGCATACAAACAAGTTTTGTTTCCAATTTATGAAATTCATCATTTGAAGGACCTGAACACATAGTTAGATCTTTTTTTTTTTTGTCAATTAAGAACACTGTTTTTTTTTTATTTTCTTCTTATTTAACATGACTTGATTCGGAAATCTGGGAGCAGCAGCATGTAGGGCATTAAAGTTGGAATAATACCAACATGATACTGATTTAAGCACACTCAGGCTTTTAACAGCATTATTTTGCTTTTTTAAAGTAACTGCTTAAGATGTCGGTGTTGTGCCACTCAGTTGGCTTTTTTGGCAGATCAGTGCTTGGCATTTTTGGCTGCACAGGTGACATTCAGTCCATCAGGATGATCACCACACCTAGGGATCCATTGTGGATCCCCTCCAGGACGCTAGGTGTCAGGCGAGAGTCACCCAAGCATGCCCACAGCACCTCTCCCACCACAGCAAGCCATCCCCTGCAGCACCAGCACCACTGAGTCTCGATGCCAACCAACACTGCCACAGTTCCCCAGGAAACAGGGCCCCCACATGGCAAAGCCAGAGGAACAGCGGAGTGGGTGGGGGGTTGGTTGAACAGAGGAAACCTGGGTATCACACGTCCACCCAGATACCCCCATCCCCCGAGGCAAGTCCAGTCCTGAGAGCCTCGGACCCCTAAACCTAACCTGGTGTGGTGTTGTGAGTATTAGACTGTTTTCCAACTCCCTGATTGGAAACAGATAATAGGTGAGTGTGAGTGCTACCAAACCCTCCGTTGTGAACCCAAGCTAAGTAATAGGATAGGTGGATGCATTAAAAGGATGGCAGGGGTAGACGGGGATGTGGTGGAGGACAGCGACAAACTCCTGTGCTGCAGCCTGCGCCCATTGCCCAGCCCTCAGTCCATGCTCCAAACCTCAGCCCAACACAGGTAGGAGCTCGTCCCCAAGCACCAGGTAGGCATGGGTGACACACAAGAACAAAGCGGGGGCAACTCAAGGGAAGGCAGCCCCAGCAGGGAGTCGCCACTAGCAATGAAGGGCACCTCCACCCACACCAGCATCCCGGGATCTCCATCCCTGTGGCTGAGGTAGAAAAAGCCAGACAAGGACAGGAGTGATGTAGGTGATCCCCGTCGCAGGGCACAGTAAGTAAATAGCTCAACCCACCTTAAGAGGTCTTTATGGCTAACAAAATGTGCCTTTGTGTGTGTTCAAATTGCAACACTAAACCCATAGAATCTTTTAATTTATTGAATTTGGCTTTTGCAGTGTTGTTAGCGAGATTTCAGGCTTCTTGTTTTTCCAGTAGAACTGAGTTACTAATGAGTTGACTGACTTGAACCAGTTGTCTGTGGGAGTAACTGGTAGTGCTGAAAATAGATAATTAATTTGTGGGAGTGT
>JBAMYA010000002.1:11406507-11436862 GCA_037176975.1 Arrhamphus sclerolepis
AAGAGCTCTAAAAGTTAAAATCAAAATTTTAAAATGAATCCTAAAACTAACCGGAAGCCAGTGCAGCGAGGCCAGGATGGGTGTTACATGGCAACTCCTCTGAGATTTAGTCAGTAACCTGGCGGCAGCGTTCTGCACCAGCTGCAAGCGGTTGATGGCTGCCTTACTGAGACACTTGAATAAGGAGTTGCAGTGGTCAAGCCGAGGTAAGGTGTTCAATATGCAATATATTATCAGTTTTAGCCTGATTAACGTCATTGACTAAACTAAATTGCGACTGAAATAACGCTTAGTTAATCATTATTTAGTGAATTATCCTGTAAATCCTGAACATGTCCATTCAAGACGTAGTTATAGGTGTCCAACGATTTGTAGGCCTTCAGTTTTTCTTTTGTGTAGACGATTGGTCTCTCGATGAGGTACGTGTAAATATCTGGCCACTGCACGGGGGGTAATCCTGTCAAACCGTCCATCCAATTACTGATAATGTAGAGGTCGGGGAATTTTGTCCCTTCACCGAGAGTTAATTTTTTAAAATAACATTCTCAGTCCTGAAGAGTGAGTGTAATCACATATCAAGTGAAATTGTTGTTTTTCTTGTCCATTTTAGCATAAACACTGTTAAAACAGGATCCGTTAAATCCGTTAAAGCAGACTAAATCGACACTGACAGGTGCAAGTGAGCGAGATGTTTTGCCTCCAGCTAAGCCCCGCCCCCCCAAATACGTCACACTGTTTACAAACTGTAAAGGGGTCCATTGGTTTATTCATTAAATGTAGCAAATGTCACAAACGGATCCAAAGAGGGAAGGCTGAGACAGAATCCATGAAACAGGCAAAGTCATACACTAAGTACGGAAAGATGATGCTGGAATGCTGGAAAAACAGAGATGATCTGGCAGACATCAATTATTGGTTCTGAATGTCAGGTTCAATGAATTTCTCATTAATTACCCAGCCCTAAAATCAATTTAAAGTGGCGCAAAGGAAACTTTTCACTTTTTAGGCCACTCTATTTTCGTTTTCTCCTCCTTTATTACTTACTTTAACCTCTTAGTCGCCTCTGACCTGATGTGAGCTAGTTTCATAATTATTGATGTGTGACGCAGTGCTGTAAAATATTACGCAGTTGTTGTAATACAGCAGATAATTGGAACAAAAGTCCAAATTTACTTTGGGTGGTTTCAGCTGATAGTAGGGATGGGAGACCACAAGAGCGAGGCAGCACTTCCTAAAAGTCAAATGTTACTTCAAATGAAATTGAAACTGATATTTTGCCGTGAAAAAACTCCTTTAACCATTAAGAGGTCATTAGAGCTGAAGCTAAAAGCTATAATATTCTTTCAGCTGTCAGACTAAGAAAATCAAGAGCTTGCAGTGGCGAGAGCTTATACCTAATCCCATGAGGGACACACCACAAATGTTTAAACAGTATACCACTGAAAAGTTCAATACACACCTCAAATTCGCTGTAGTCTCGGTGACTGTGACCACAGCTCATAAAAGCCAGCAGTGAAGGTCTGCTCAAGAGAAAAACAAAAGAGAGAAATAAAAACCATACATGGCATAACAAAAGCAACAAAGCCCATTGTCAGGTGTTTTATAATGAAAGTATAATGTAATACTGTAAAAGAGAAAGAAAGAAAGAAAATGAAAAACTCTTCATGCTGAGCATTCAGGGCCCTGAAAGGAGAGAAGATATATGCGACTTCTCAAGACTGAAATAAAAATACATTTGCCTTAGAGGGGATTTATTATCTATTTTCCGCTCAGCCTGCATTTTAACTTAAAACAGTCTCTGAGGATAGACTTTAGGGAGTCTGTAGAAAGAGAAAAGGCAGTCTCCATGTGATACACCTTAAAAATCTCCTGCCTTACTTTCAATCATCCTTTTAGAAATACAATAAATCAAGCAAAAGATTAGATTGAAATTTGGGATCAGAAACCACCAAATCTGTTTGAGGGGCAAGTATTTTGTACATTTTATTCATTTTTTTAATTATGAAAATCAGTGCTGAGTCATACATTTCTTTTAACTGGATACACAGTGGCCTTTTCATAACATCTCTCTGACTTAAGTTGTGGGGTTTATTTCCTTCTCATTGGAAGCTTGAGAAGGTTTTCTTAGGTCTCTGTGGAGGGTGGTCTGAACTCGTCTTTGTATGAAACTTGACGTGTCCACTAGAGGAGCGGGAGGATGCAGAAGTCACAGTTGCTTCAGTGTTGTAGAAGCACAGCTGTATTGAAGTTAGGGACTCTCTATATCTGGCAGACTGTCAATCAGAGGATGGCTGCGATCGCTATGCCTCGGGCACACTGGTGGTTGCAGCCAGCAGACAGGGCCGATTCTTGGGGTGTGCTGAGAAAAGAGGTAGGGAAAGGTTTTGGGCATGACCGTGTGGTATAGGACCTCTTGTGTTCGGCTGTACCATCTTGTTCCAGGGTACAATCGTTCTTAAAGAAAGCAGGATTAACTGTCTGTTTGGCACCTGTTTTAGACTTCAGTGACTCTACAATATCATATTTATAGCACATTCATGCTAATTTAGCTGGTAAATGTGCCTGCAAGTGCTTCTTTGGCCCACCCAGTCCGACCTAGTCTGTTCATTGTCAATACAATTTATTCCATCTTCAAAAGTGAAATTATTACGAAATCATGTTGCTGAAGTGTTCATACATGCCCATGGAGCTGCGATTAAACCTTTTGCAATGAGGTCGGCATAAATCATATAAAGTTGATTAGCCATGTAATAAATCTGATTAAACAAATAGACATTCAGGGATGAAATATTAGAGTGAAGCAACACTTACAGACGTTGTCCAGTAAATTATTACATGCTCCCTCCCTGCTATGAGAACAGATTTCTACCCTTATCTGTAGGATATAGACAAATGAACCAGTCTTTCTCATTTATAATTCAGTATCTTCAAATACTAGCATTGTAGAGTTCACTCCCCTCACTATTAAATTACTTATGTCTGTCCATTTAGATATCTGAAGAACATTAATCTCATGACTCATAATCAAAGACATTGAAGGGAATCATGTGTGGCCAGTTGTCTTCAACGCTTCTAAACAAAAACATTCAGCCCAAGCGTCAAAGTGATGCCCATATTACAATACTTTAAGATTGTGTCTTTGATCGTACCATCACTCCCAGCTCCAATGACATAAAAGCTGGGAATCTTCCTTCCCTTTTGTCAGTGTGAAAATTCACTTTGCATGTGGCCTCTCGTGAATGTGTCAAAACTTTCTCATAAGTGGACATGTGGTCAAGTTGCCTGTAATTTTTACAGAGGAAATTCTTTCCCTAGACATTTTTGGGTGTGACTTGGGGATTTTTGTGTATCTTTTTCTGGTATAACCCATTACTGAATAAGTCTCTGTGGTGAAATGGACCAACCATGGAGAGCCTCAGAAGACGCGAGCTCCCACTGCTAGTACTTAGGTTAAGTGCTTGACGGTTAATGTTTGTCATTAAACTATTTTCCAGACTGACTCTCCGTGCATGTTTATTTAAAGAGAATTGAAACACGAGATTCTCTTGTGGCGAGGAAAAACTTTTATCCTTTTTTTTGGTTCTCTCCTTGTTCATAAGGGAGGTGAGAAGTTGGTGAGATAGGAAATGCTGCTCATTATCAGGTCCTGTGGGATTTTTGCAGTATAGCAGGAAGCTGGCTGTGCTGGTGTTTGTCCCATCTGTCAGCCAGCTGGTAGATGGCTCACATGGGATCTCGTCAGAAACTGGTAATCTCTTGAGGTCTGCTGGGTCTGATGAATGAAGATAAATAACCAGCTCCGGCCTCTACTTCACCATGACCTATCCATCGGCCTCTGTGGACCCTTTTAGCACTTTCTCCTTAATGGAAAAGTTATGTACTTGCCAGTATCTTCACTCAGCTTAGAGTAATGGGATATACCTCTGGCCAGTGAAGCTCTATTAAACCTGTGGCGTGACAATGATGAGCAAAGCACACAGTGGAGATTCAGGAACAGCAGGAACAACTATCACTCCCTAACTCAGTTTGGCAAAACTTCAGGCCTTACCCGACAACTAAAGGACAACAAAGCCCAGCTTTTGCTCTTTGATCAAATGTCTCCATGAAGAGCAACAGGAACTGATTTTGTATTATGAAGGAAGTTATTCTACACTATATGCCTCAGTATTTTTGCTTGGCATCATGTTTTCAACACAATTTAACATGAATGTTTTTGCAACTTTGTCATTTCTACATTAACTCAGCAAATCTTGTTGCAGTAAGTCATTCCCAGGTGAGACACTGAGGCCTTCTCCAGTGGCTTATATTCTCTTCGAAATGTAGAACAAGGAAACGAAAGAAAGAAAGAAAAAAAAAACCTGAACCAACAAAGCCCCCAGTGTATTGAATATAAATGTGAGCTTTCAGGATGGAAAAAGATTCAACATAGTCTCTTAATTCAGGGACTAAAGGAGTGAGAAAGCCTTTGCAGAGCCCAGATGGCAGGAGCTACGAAGGTATGAATTTAATTGCTTCCAGACAGGCAAGCAGAGGAGGTAGTGCAAGGAACTGTATCTGCACAAATACACCCCAGGAGAGGTCTGACGGGGGATGAATATTATTACAAGTCACTTCTGTATGTTAAAACTGATGTTTATTTCTGAAAAAGCATGAGCAACAGCAGCAGTCTGAGTCCTGAGTCATAATCTTTTCTCAAAGTGTTAGTTGTTCAAAAAGAGGTCAAGAATTTTCTCAGAGAATCTAGGAAGTTGATCTAAGAATGAGTTTTGGTCAGATTTGCAGCAGTATGGAACATTGTGGCTTGGGAGTCCCTGTAAATATTGGTTTGCAAGCACTATTCATAAAATAAATTCTTACATCACATGTATTTTACTTCCAATAACCCTAATAATTACACTCTTTCCTAATCATATGCTTGACTAAACTGAGCTTTGCCCTTTAAAATGATCAAGTTTGATCATTTCAATTTAAAAAAATTGAATGCCGTGCCATCAAATTAGGAGTAATTAATGTAAAAAAATGTAACCAGTGTCTGCAACTAAATTAGATTTATAGGCAAATATGATGTAAACTATAATCATATTTTCATAGAAGTGCACAAAGATGACCCAATGAAGAAAACAAGAACACAATTTATACTCGATCACTTATTAAGGAAAAGGAACTGATCACGTTGGCGTTGGTGGTTCTAAACACCGCGATCGCTTCTAAATTATTAGAAGTCTAGAGGAATATCAGATATCTCGCTGTGACCTGAAATTCAAGAGAAAGTGGGTCAAGCGGCAACGACCACAGGAGCTAGTCATTCTGTCAGAGAGCGGTTGAAGAAGAATGAAGCCAATCTTTTGGACTGGCCAAGCCAAAGTCTGGACCTTAATCCAATAAAATGAATATGGATGGACTTAAACTAGGAGCTAAAATGAGGAAACCTGCCAACATCCCCCCAAAAACACTAGGGAGGCCTTTTGGAGATATAAAAGGGCTGAACAATCTGTCCGTGCATGGGTTTGGCTGGTTTTTTATGTGGTTGGTCCAAGTGGAACCCACATAAGACACCCATGTCCATTCATCACCCATGGGACTCTGCATGACCATTTTGAGCAATTCACATGGGGCCATCATGGAACCCATGGACAATCTCATCTCATCTTTTTGTGTCTCAGATGAGCCCTAAAAACCAATGCTGGGTGGAGTCACAACTATGGCATTGGTCTAAAAAGTCCTCCTCGTTGATGTGCAAGAGAGATCAAAACTTACTGATATTGTCATGTCTGAGGTTTAGTGAGATCATCCCTCACTAAATACACAGCAAGCACTGCCTGTAGGGCTTCATGGTGCGATATGGGCCTCACTTTATGTACCAAAGCAACACATTTATGGGCATTTATGAGACTATGAAGACCTAACTAACCACAGCTCAGAGCAGAGCACTGCTGCAGGTGGAGAGATGGTGAATAAAAGCCACTTTGAATCAAACACAAGGGGGCTCATATCAAAATGTTGCTCAGGGCCCCAGCTGGAATAGGTCAGTAGATCATTTTCACATTTCGTCTTTCTTCTGCTTTCAACTTTTCTTCTTTCACACAGACATATTTTCTTTCACACACATGCTGACATCTTGGTATTTTACTTTTGTAATGGCAGCAACAGACATTGTAACTTTATGCACTAATGTAATTTGCAGAAGGAAAGAGTTTGCATTATGGGACAGTTTAATTTCTTACTGTAGTTTGCATTACAGAGAATTCCAAAGGTGTTTGACGATTGTTGTTGTTATTTTCCTGGTCATCTTTTTGACCTTTTGATTTCACTCTCTTGAAGGAGTAAGCCTCTTGCAGGGAGAGTAATTCCTGCTGTATTGCTATCTTATTTTCAGAAAGACCCAGCTATCATGCAGTAAGGCATTAAGATGGAAATTGGCTGAAGGTCATTTAATGAATGAATGGAGTATTGCTGTGAGCTGTCCACTTTTATTGCTCAGTTTTGCGATTTTAAACCTGACGTACTGGAGAGATATAGCCAAGAGAAAAAGTACACATGCAAAAAAATAAAAAAATAAAAAATGTAAATGGCTATGGGGAAGCTGGAATGAGAGGGATGGAGGGGTGGAGTTGAAATATTTGAGCTCCCACTCATTTCCCCTAATTCTTGAACACCTAGAACGGCACTGTTATGAATAAGGAGTGAAAAAAACCAAACCAAAACAAACAAACAAAAAAAACAATCTTGCATGGTGAATTAAGTAACGTCCTGTTGAGATTACGACCTGGATGGAACATGAGAGACTTCACGTCTTGTTGTACAGAGCTACTCTCTCCCAGACCTCTGGCTGGTGTAGGTATGGACATGCAGAGGAAATTCAGTAGATGCTTATTTAGCTTGTAAAGTGGGACATGCCTGCTCTGTTTGCTGGTACACTCTCCATATATAGAAACATGGAATTAAAAGTTTGGTTCATTCTTCTGCCAATAAACTTAACCTGAATCAAACTTCCGGAGTTTGTTTGTCTTGGCTGTTGCAGCCATGTGAACACTGATGAGTGTGATTTTAAACTGGATAACACCAGAAATTTATTACATTACAGGATTATAAATCAAATACAGGCCAGCTGGCGGTGAAGAAAACAGTGATTGTGTCCAGGGTGAGCCCCTGGGAATCATTTGCAATTATTTTTTTTCTCCTTCATGTCTGGGCCGCATTGTTGCCAGGAACATATTCAAGGGGAAGGCAATGCTGCGATATACCTGATTAGTTGTTGTTTTTTTTCTTTCTTTCCTCGTGTGTAAAAAGCACTGTTGGCTCTGTGGGATTTCTACATTAGTCAGACGGAAAGACTGGGTTGGCTGACTCGAGTTTAGACTCAGTCTGTGTATTAGTGCACCGGGGCACCAACCATATGGTTATGGTGTTGTGGATCCAACTACACACACAGAATTTATAAATGAACACACACTCTTAACCACACAAAAACAAAACAGTACTCTGGGGTCCACTAGCTACTCAGATGCCCTGCCCCGTCTGGGGAAGCGATGTAGACCACAAAACTCCAGCATGTCATACTGGGACTTGTTCCACGTAGCGTATTTAGTGTATATGTTGGATTTGGAAAATTAGTGTGAATTTAAAAGTTTTAGCAGGCGCCAGACTGGCATCCAGGCTCACTTAGATGTGAAATCCACTCAGCCCGTTAGGAGCTGCCGTGGACTGATAGCAGAATAAGACTTCTGGACTTTCAAATGTGTCCCTGGTATATATCATCAAACCACAAGCAGACACACCCTGATTATACCAGGCTTCACTCATGTCCGCTTCAAACCGCAACACCCTCTGACGTAGTTCATGAGAAATACAGATGGCTCATGGACTGAAAATAAACAAAGCCAGTGAAAAAAATGTGTGTGCCTTGGCCAAATTAGTCCTACAAGCACAATGTATTCTTGAAGAGCCCGTTTCAGCTCAGTCGGTATGGAGTTGCACCCTCGGAGTGATTTCACATACGATTGTCTGAGTTGTGCCTCATGAAAACATTTACAAGCGCAGTGAGTTATCTCTCTTTCTTTTGTGTCTGTCTCTGTGTTTAAACACTGCCTTTGAACAGGCCTGCGGCTGCATCCCATTACATCCAGATGGACGTCCCGGGGTTGGTACAGTGAACAAGGTAGCAAAGAAGGGCCTGTCTGTGATTCAAAGCAGTTCATGCCAAGACTATAGTGAGCACTTTAATAACTTTCTTAGATGAAGCAAACTTGAGGAGGAACACAAACCAGATCAATTTGGAAAAGTCTGTGATGCACTCCATGAAGCAAATTCCCGTCTTCTGCAGGAATGTGCGCCAACACTTCCTCTCCACCGACTGGTCTCCCACACACACAGCTGCCCTTCAGACGGCTATGCCAAGAGAGCAGAGCTGAGGGGACCGATGAAGACGTGGAGAGGAGGGAGAAAAAAAAGAAGAAGAAAGATTTAGACGCAATAATTAATGAATGAGCTTCCAGCATTGGGTCTTAAACATAAAAATATGTCAGGAGAGCTTGGATGGAAAGAGTGTGTGTGCAGGAATGCTGGTTCAAAAATGAAAATGGAGGTGAAAAAAGAAACAAGTAGCCTTAAATGGGACTATAAAGACGGGAGAAGTTGAATCAGTCTGGGCTGATTGATGTGCGAGGAAAGAGAGGAAAATGATAGAAGAATAATAAGCAGAAAAGTGGAAGCAGGAGGAAAAGGGTGTCTGAGGAGGGGGAGTGGCAGTGCAGTGCTTAGAGTAGCCTTGAAGAGATTTACTGTCTGAGCTACTTTAGAGCGCCATCCATCAGGTGAGGATACATGTCACACTGAAACCACAATCAGCCCCACCTTTGGAATCAGAAAAGATGCTGAAACAACTTTACATGCCCTGTTCTGAAAGTGGACTTTTGCCTTTTGTTAAACTTTGTGGGACCTGAAAACACAAGGAGGGTGAAAGAGACAGAATCGGTGCATATAAGTTATCTTATCCTATATGGCTGAAGGGAGATTAGGATGTTTCTCCTCATGTCTGGCAGCTGTTCAGGATACATTAAACTCAGCCATGTCGTCTCCGCTTTGTATCCAACTGTCTAGTGCCCACAGTCAGTACTCCTCTTTCTGAGGGCTCGTAAGTTTCAGTATAGAGGATTTTTAAGATAAGTGAGAAACATTCGGCTGTAATTCTATAAATCTTATCATTTTGAGCTTCAGAAATGATATAGTGAACCAGATGTTACCGACTTTTTATGGTTCCAGGGGGATTTTTGGGTTGGAGATATGGCTTTGTCCAAACTAAGGATTACAGTCTTAGGATCATCATCCCACTGTGCGTGCATGTAAGACACAAATCATTCCCATGTTTGGATTAATTTTGTCTGCACAGTCTATTTATTTATGGCTCCGTGAAGTGTGCTTCTAACATTATGAATTTTGTTGTGCATTCCATAAATTTTTTCTTCCCAATCAAGCAGAACAGCACCCTCCTCGTGTTACAGGCCCACCTCGTTTACACATCAGAGTAAAGTTTCCAATGACTAAAATCTGATTTTCCACTCCTTTTACAACTGCATCTTGATATGCAGTATGTGGAGGTATATCTTATAGTGTTGCATGCTGGGATAGGAGCACCATCATGAGCAGGAAGGTTCTCCTGTTATTAGTGCCAAGAATAATTGTAGCCTGGTTACATTCTTTTGTTCCCAACTAAAATGCTCCTCAAAATGGCCAAATAACTTGGATAATGGATAAGATGAAAAAAAAAAAGAGAAAGAAAATTGACCTCTCTGTGGAAAACTAAACCATGCTGCCAAGGAATTGTACAACAAAGATCCATACACTGAACTGGATCAGTGACTGTGATGCACAACCTTCACTTTCAATCTTGCACACTGTAAACCACTTATATGGACTCAGAGGATTCACATTCAAGTGAGTTTAAAATGTATAAAGCCAGAAACGAATATGGTTTTGCAATGGCAGTTAGTGAGAAGTGCTAAATAGTGAACTGGTGTTGTGCAGGTAAGATCCTAAGCCTCTCTATTAAAGTAAACCTAATAAAAAAAAAAAAAGAAAAAAAAACATTTCAAAAACTTGTGTTAGGCACTTGTGTTAGATCTAAAAAATATTTTTTTTTAGCTTTTTAAAGTAGAAATGGACTGAGAAATGATTGCAGAGCTTCAGCTTACAATGTGCTATAAAAGTGTAGTCCTTAAAGAGAACATAATACGCTGTAGACAGAATTTATTGGGGACGTAATGAAATATTTGTGGCCTATTTTGGTCAAAATAACCCATGAATACCTTACAAAAGCACCCTTTTCAACCATGTTTTAAAGCTATCTTCAAAAGAGCTGATTTTAGGAAGCAGAGTTAGAGACTCCACTTCGAGCCTTGTTTTCTGTGGCCATTTTGAAACAAGAGTTCAACTCTTACATACCCACTTTAGACATTCAGAAAATGCTGAATGATTTGACGGTGGTTAACGTCAAACTGATCTGGATCTGTGATGTCACAGTCCTCACTGACTGACCTTGATGGCACCGTATTAAGGGACAGGATTATGTTTTGTTGAAGTTTTTAATTAAGAGTCTTTTTTTTTTTTTTTAAATTAAGGATATCTTTATACAAAGACAGCCTCTTTGGGGACAGACCATGCAGTGACGTCACCTGCAAACATGGCAGTCGTACAGACAATATATCAGAAATACTAAAGGTGTTTCTCTGTGCTGGAGTGGACCCAAAGCTGATGTTCAGACTGCCAGCCCAAATCTGATTTTTATCTTTCTGACTGGCAAATAAAATAATGTATTGCAAGTGGTTGGATTCGATCTGGGTGTCCTTGCTTACGTTCACTAATCCACATGCTATCCACACATACAACGGAAGGACAGAGAAAACTACTCTTGCTAATGTGGTATTTAGTTATTTGGAGCCGTGGTGCAAAATTTCTACAAGTTAAAAGAAAGTGCCAGAGAGAAAGGGCACGAAGGACACTGTGTACGGTTTCATTTTTCATTTTATATCTGTATTATGTGAGTAAAGGCAGGCAAGCTAGCTGTAATGGACAGCTATGCTCAGACAGAGATGCATCGTGCAGATCATATTCGGATTACATTTGAAAGCACGACGACACACTCCTCAAAATTATCTCATTGGGAAAACAAGATAACGTAATACAGAATGGCATGAGATATATTGGCACATTAAAATATGCCATGTTAAAAAGCTGAATATATTTTGTCTTTGAGTTGGTTGAGCGCACCTGCTAGCTGTACTGCTAATCTAACCTTTGATCAGCCCCTCATGCCTGTCATATTCTCCCTGGCAATGAACTGAATACTAGAAAGAGTTGCTTCCCATGAAAAACTCATGTCTTCAGTCAAGCTACTGTCTCAGTAAGAGGAGCCAAGCTTCCTGGCACTTAGTGTCTGGCACAGTATCTTAGTGTGTAAAATAATTAACTAAAAGCAAATGAATAAATTGAAATGTGAAGGGATTCATCTAAAACACTGGATTGTGTCATCTGCTGGGCTTTGTAATATTAATTTTTGCATAAAAGGTCTATATGGTCTTTGGTGTATCTTGAGATAATTCAGTTTTCTGTAATGTGATACGTTTATTTATGTGTGTGTGTGTGTGTGTGTGTGTGAGTGTATATACACACACACACACACACATCATATATATGTAGTGTCCAGTGTTTCAGAGCAATCCTTGACACAAAGGCCTAAAACTTAGTATCACATTTCTGCCGCATGATTTTTGCTCCCTATTTGGATTTTTCTGCATGATGTGGATGGCAGGAAAATGGGTCAAGAAAGGAAGGGGGGGTGGGGGGTGGGGGGTGGAGGGCAATGGGGCCCGCTGGCCCCTCATCATCCCTGTCGAATATGAAAATATATTATACGATAATGTGTTCAGTATGGAAGCTTGAAGGAAACCATATGAAAAGGTCCCAGACAAAGAGCCTTCTGTGTTCCAGCTGACCCCCCCCACATTCCCTCCCCCCTCCCATCCCGATCCTTCGTCTGCCTTGACTGAGTGAGAAGGACAGCGAGACACGGGGGGGAGAGAGAGAGAGAGAGCGAGGAGAGGTAAAAGGGGGAGGTGTGTACGGACGCTTGCAGCAACTGAAAAGGGGCCGTACACACCCAGGCTGCCTCACACAGCCAGACCCACCGGAGCTCAGGTGAGCAACTTTACCAAACAGGAAGGAGCACAGAGCCCTGGAATTTTATCTATCGCTGCAAAACTGTGACTGCTGCAGACTGGGTCACCTGCAGCCCATTATATCTATCTTTCCGGGGTAAGACGCAATCTTTGTTTGAAGACATGGAAACTAGAAAGAGGAGGCATGGGGAATGCAGGGAACTGGGGCAGAAGAGGAGGGAAACTTTGAATGTCTTTGTTTGAGTAGATGACAAACATCTGTGGCTGCTGTGTTTTGTTTTTGTTTTTTTCTGGGTGCAAGCTGCAGGCTTTTGCAAAGGGGGTCACTGGCCACATTAGCACTGATGTTCAAGCCTTTTGTTCTGACTGCATGGAGCCTGCTGTGTAACCAGGTTATAGACTTGAACTTCACTATGTAACATAAGGTGTATCCAATTAAATACCTGGCTGGAGACTGTATTTACTTACTCATATACATAATTGCCTCCTGTTAACGCATCAGGTGAGGTCTTTTAACTACTTTAATAAGGAGCAACAGGAGGTTTTGTTCCACAGTATGTTATGAAATGATTTACATTAAAATTATACCCCTTAATGCGAATAGATTAAGTGTTAAATTCTGCACTAATCAACAAATAATTCCAGCAGTATTGATTTTGCATGCAGGTATTTTATGCAAAAGATAAAAAACAATGTTTCTACTTCCTTCCTTTGATGTCTAACAGTTTTTTGGAAGATGACTGATAGTTTTAAAAAGCTCCTCCCTCTTGGCATCAGATCTTAGAGGAGGACTTCAGCTATTTATCTTTGCCTCTTGAAGTTCTCCACCTGTGATTATGAGAGAAGGATGAGCTGCACATGGAGCAGACATTTCATTACAAGGTTCTGCACGGCATGATTTATGAAAGCACTCCCAGGAAACCCTGGAAAAGGAAAGATAAATATAAAGAGACATCTCTGAGTTTCATTAGAGACCTCTCAATGTTTTTCTATGTCAGTCATCAGCCTGCACATGCTGAGGCCTGTTGATTATCACAGCTTCCCTAGGACTTATGAGTCAGGAATGCCCATTTTGGAGCACTACCCAAAATTGTTTGGTGGCGGTGCTAAGGCCCTTGAAAGGCCCTTTGTCTGAGCAAGAGAGAGAAGGAGCAAAGGGCTCTGCTAAAACCCTTTAGCATTTTACAGCTGAACGATTTGAGCATGCCAAACTGTAAAGGATCCAAGCAAAGGGCGAGAGATAGCAGACACACAGCAGCTCTGGCCCTGAGGGTTTCAGTCATAAAAGCTGACCAGTCAATGTTGTGATGAGATGGCCTATTGTAAACTCTGTAACTGACACACTCCTAAATCTTACAGTAAGTGGAATGCAAGCTCACCTGAAATCCCAACATCTCACATCTCTCATCACGTGTAGGCCCACAGCAACTGACGACGTACAGATGCTGTACCTGCGGTGAAAAGTAGGCAAGTGAATGAGTTATTAGGTGGCTGACATGCTTTCTACAAGCCGCCTATTGATGCAGATGTGGAATAAATGTGCAAGACAACGGCCACAAGCGACAAATGAATGATTACGGTTTGTGCAGCTGCCAAAGCAATTTAATTTGTGCGTCATCACTATGTGTGACTTGCTGCAGAGAGCTGTGGGATAGATTAGCTGTCGCCGTATGAATCCATCACACATTGATGATGTACAGGAACTCTGTGATTACACACTATAGTGCCCTACGGGCCAAATTGTAAATTATATCCTTGATTGTGACCATGGGGGGGTTGGCACTGGAAGACTGGGCAGGAGGCAGGAGTGGAAGAAAAGAAGAGAAAAGAAAGGAGAGGGGCTACGTATTATATCTTTTGAACTTCAAGGTAATTGTAGGTGGGGTGGTGGGTGGGGAGTGACATCAGACCATCAGGTATGACAAGAAGATCAAAGCCAGAGCCAGATAGCCTGGAAGAAATACTAAGCTCAAGCCGAACAGTTACAAGCTGAGGCGAACAAAAAAGCCTGGCAGATGTAGATTTCAACAGTCCATATGTGAGTGTTTTGTTTGCTGATGTGGAGTCTGCAGCTCTGCTGCTGTCACATTTGAGTGTCCTACATCTGCTCTCTGTCTGGCAGCTAATAAATATCTGCGGCATGGATCAAAGAATCCAACCACATTTTAATCAATCTGGTGGCAGTGTGTCAGGATGCGAACCTCAGCATGTGTTCACCTTTCTGCTCATTTATCACAAGCACGAAATTTTGTCACAACAAAGATAGGTGTTGATTAGAAAAACATCATAAAGCCACTGTGGTGAAAGGACTCGGTGAGAACAAATCTAAAGAGACAACGAGAGCTTCCAAATGAGATGCAGACTCGTCCAAACATGGATCACACATCTGGGGGGGATTCAAAGAGCTGTTGTCAGAGCATCCAAACAATACCGGCCTTCATATCTTCTCATTTGTCAGGATCGCGCCAGTAAGTGAAACTGTGGAGGCTTTTTTGTTTCTTCACAGCAGGGAGGTGGGGTCGTGTTTGTTTGAGATGATTGTTTTCAGGGGCCACTGAGCATTTCTCACACAGATTGTCATGACTCAGCTGTTGTTCCATCAGGGGTCTGCACAAAAGGGATGAAAACCAGTTTATGGTGATTGAACATTTCAAGAAAAGATGAAGATGAGAAGTGTCGCCACAGGCTCTGCGTGTAAAAGCATTTAGAAATCACAGTTACATGTGTAGGCCTCTTATAGGGCCACCCACTCCTGAGTGATGCAGTGGTGACTCAAAAAAAAACCAACCCAAATACTACCCTCATCATATTCAAGGAAAGGCAAGTCTGATCAAGGAAACAAATGTGAAAACACTGTTTTAACATCGCAAATGTTGCCAGTGGCTCTTAGTAGCCTCAAAAAGGGAATATGACACTGCTAATCTAATGTGTGCATTAAAGGATAATCTTTGTCTTCACACAGCAGATTAAAAAAAATCTACATTCACTTTCTTACAATGTTGTAATATATCACAGAGGACGAGGAAGAGATAAAGATACTTTTGGCAGGATTAAAGCAAATTTCCATCACTTAGACCTGAGTGACTTTTTACCTTCCTTTGGTCTTTGGAGGCAACGCTGAGCTCATCACATTCAGACTTTTATAAAGGCGTCTCATGTCTTTCCCCACCCTTATCTTTGAAGACAGTGAGCTAGACATTTCCTGCCACAAAAATTTAAATGCTCTCACATGAAAAGTAGAGAACATTAAAATGTTACCCTTCACTTTAGCAAAAAATAAAATAAAATAAAATAAAATCATAAAAAGAGCAGACTCTGTCAGCATTAGGTCTTTTTTTGATGACCTTCCTGAAACCATCATTGATAAATTCTTTACATAGGTTGATAATTGAGTACTTCTGGACTTATGACTTTGCAAATGACATATTTGTAAGACAGTTTTATAGAGAAGTTTATTCAAATAGATTTGCCTTGTGCATTACTGCATTTTAATCTACATGTATCTCTCTCTTTTTTTGCAGGACAGAAAATGAACACAGAGTGATTAGATAAAGTCGAGTGACCACTGACCTTCTGAGCACTAATTTTATCTAAAGCCTGAACAGTTTTTGTTTTTGTGCTGTCTGAGCAATCAAAACGCATGCGCAACTGGCTCTTCAGCTGTAATATTTCAGCATAACTCAAGACTACAACCCAAAGAAGTAAACTTTACTTCACAATTGGGATGTTCTAAAAAAAGAAAAGAAAAAAAGCGGGTGAAGAAAACACAAGAAAGAAGGCACCTATCCTGTTTTCAGCAACTGTATCTGTATTTAAAAGTATGAGAAACAAGCAGGAGACCTGTTTGTATAAAGCCACTCTAACTGAAAGCTTTTGAACGGTGAATACAAACAGTTTCTGGAATGACCTTTCCAGAGTGAAATGTTATCCTTCACACGCACCTTAACAGCAGGAAGTCACCATACACACAGTTCCCCTTCACGTCACCGTAGACTTATGATCCCTTAAGATAAAGGGCAGATCCCTTTTGGTGGAAGAAAAGTAATCTGCAGACTGCAGACTGGGGTGAGAGCTGAAAGTGTGTTCTGGTGACCAAAATAGAAGAGGAGGACTAGCAACATCTGGGAGAAGAAAAAGGGAGCATTAGAGAGATGCAAACAGAGAAAACTGGACAGTTTAACAGCCCTCTGTGCCAGGTCTTTTACGCAACACAACAAACTTGAGCAATTTTCCATGGGAACTCATCCAATGCTAGTTGGAGCTGACCCTCATGGGAGGTCCAGTTAGACCGAGAATAATACTTCAAGAGGAACAAAGAAAGAGCACGCTTCTTCCGTCAAATCTCAGCTGACAACTTTTGGAGGGATTACTGCTGAAAGGGGAGTCATGGCAGGAGGCAGCAACCTGGAACACTGAGCTGCGTCTTCTCCTTGTCGTGTCTTTGGTGTTTTCATGAAATATATTCGTCGCCTGCCAGGATAAGGAGTTAACTGCAGAAAGACACGCAAGCATCTTACTGTGAGTCACAATGGAGAAGGGACATTTGTCCATCCAGAGAGGTGTGAGCTGGAGTCCAGGAGGCTTGACAAAACCTCTCCAGTTAAAGCAGGACATGCACACATCTGAGACAGACTACAACGCATCATGGGAGAAGACAGGATTTAATAAAGAGCGCACCAACCGGAAAACAAGTGAGTGTTATGTCATATTTTCTGTTCTTATTTTTATTGTTGGCACAGCTGAAGGAAAGCATGTTCTTACTTTGTTGCTTAACAACACAGAACAGTACACTAGTTTCCAGGGGTTTTATTTGGTGTGCTGCTTTAATACAGTTTACCCTTTTCCTAATATGCACCAGAAAATGTAGCTGAGAATAGGACACAGCTCATAAATAAAACTAGAGGTCCAGACTTGTCAGTGTAACCTGACACAGTGAAAGGTGTATGGAACATCTGTTTTCATGACTTAAAAATTCAGGCTGCTGCAATGGAAAAGCAATTATGCACCACTGCTAAAGGGCTGTCTTAATATCCAACACAGTTGCTGACAATAATAGGCTAACTTGTGGGAAAAGCTCTTTGGAAACTTCATCGGGCTGTTCTTTCTATTTTCACAGCTGTCAACTCAAAGATAAGTTAAAAAATAATAAGAAGTAAGTAAGAGAGACAGGATTCGCGCACCATGATAACACAAACACCTACCTTGTGTCTGTGTGAAAGAAAGAAAAGATAACTTTTCTCCTGAATGTCAGACTTGCTACTCAAGCTGAGTTGCAAAAATAAAACACTGCGCATTATAATAGAACAGACATGGACAACACATACTTGTTCCTAATCTGGATCTAGAGCCTCTGCGCCACCAACACCCTTCCCATCACTCATTACTCACTAATTAGTTTCCTCAGATCACCAAAAACAACACAAAGGTCCTGATAAAAGTTCAACACTCCCATGCTGACATTTCTGTTTTGTTTTTTTTGTTTTTTTTTTGTTGCACCATAGAAAAGTAAGTGGTTTCACTCTCTCAGTGAAACCACAGGTTGGTCGTTTACTTCTGCCATAAGTATCACTAAAAGTTTAAGTCTAACTCAGTGTGCTAAACTCGGAGGACGTTAATCCCTGCCTTTCCATACTGCTTCACACGTCACCCTTGGGGGCTAGTGCTGTCATCCCGCTCTCCCCTCAGAGCCATAACCCGGAGAAAGATAACATCCGACGGGGTAATCTGACCTTTCATACACAAATGCGGGGTTGGCCCCCTGACTTGAATCCTGCCGCTGTGGGAGGGGAGGAGGGGTCATTTTCCTGTCTGCTCTCTGAAAGGAAAGAACAGAGAGCAAAGAGATGAGATAGAGAAAGTTTAGAGGTGGAGGTGGAAGAGAAAGGAGGGGTTGACGTTGTGATGTAGAGGCTCTTGCATCAGGACAGGAAATTCCTGGCCTGCCTTTCTGAGTTGGAGCTTTAGGGCCAAGAGGGTTCAAAGAGGGCAGACACTTGGTTGGGGAAAATGCTCACTAAACACATACGGCATATCCCGACTGACGTGGAGGGCAGCAGGGGTCAGGCGCTGGTGCTATGGAGTCTCAGCGGTCTAATCCGTGTAAACATCAGCTGGAGTATCTCTGCGTTGCACTTCAAAGATTGCAACAAATGTCAGACGCTCCCCTGCCATCACAGGACATGACAGAGATAAGCTGCTCAATACTTACCACTGACTGGACACCTCTCCAGAACTGTCAAAACACAGCCTCTGTGCAGCTGCTGCCGCAACATCAATACTCTTCCAGCGGAAGCATCGCACATTTTTTTTTCTCGCAGGTGTCTCCGTTTTTCATAATTAGTGAAAAGCATGTAGAGGTGGTGGGACACTTTTCAAACCATGAAACAAAGCTGGAGGATGAGTGACAGACAGCACAGCCTCCAGCTACAGACCCCTCCTCCCTCCCTCCCCCTCTGCGTCCCTGCCTGCCTGTCTGTGTGCTGATGGACTATGGAGAAAAAGAAATCTGATCCCGCGTCTCGGTCCAGAAAGGGGGGTGTGGAGCTATGAGACGCAGTTAAATTGAAAACTCTTGTGGAAGTACTGCAACACAGCGGAGGTCTGAGTTTTGACATGAAAAAGGTAAGGCATTAGGCGTGCTGATGTGGATCAGGCAAACAAACTTAAGGAAAGTTTAGTCTTGAATTCAAGCAAAGCACTTTTGCCAGTTTCGTAAGTAAAGGCGACTTTGTTGGTGGAACTGTTTTCATCTTGTAACTTAATATAACTCTTTTTCCTATAACTAAAAAAGGTGTTTAAAATCCATTTAAGTTTTTGTGTGATCAGTCCAACATGCAACAGACAATGTACTTACTTTTTGATCGCAGCTGATTAATTAATACATTTTTAAGGCAACATTATATTTCATGATGATTTTCCATAAAATTTACAGAAAAGCTTGATGATGAAAAATGAAAAATATTTATATTTGTAATCACTTTTTTTTTTGGCATTTAATGGAATGTGCACCTGCAGGTCACAAGTTTTTCATGACCGATCTGGCTTACACTCAAGGTAGATGTTTATAGTGAAGGCATTTAATTTCAAGCCTTACTGCGCTGGTATATTCAAGTAGTATGACTTATAAGTAGGAAAAAGCTGATTAAAATAAGACCTGGTGGTGTTCCAATTCATATTGACAAGACCAATAGAACCATTGACGAGTCAGTAAGTACCTGTGTGATAAGTTGGTTTATTTCTCTGCAGTAGTGCATAAACGAAAGTGACTTATGCTTATGCCAATACTAGTGAGAGGTGTTCTTGTTTAAGGGCTTTCTGATAATGCTTTTATCCATGTTATACTGCCATGGATTTGTAATTTAGTGCATGGATTTTCTTTGGCTTTCAGGTGGGGTGAATTTATTTAATTCTACTGCATTTCGTTGCATAAGAAGCTCAGCATCCAGTATATAAATTTTGTGCATGTGTAAATGCACTGCATTGCTTATAATTAAAACAACCGCAAGACATTTTTAATTATAAGAACACGGATGATACTTTTGCTGGGTTTAAGTAAAATAAAAAAAATAAAAAAAATCAAGGGAAGTACACAAAGAGTTAAATCAATTACTAGGAGAGTCGACTGAATGTCTGTAAAAATCAATGTCAGATGCATAATATTCCCTTTTGCTGGAGAAACACTCATGTAAGCATTATCTTAGGTGCCAGGAAAAACCACATTCAGAATCAGTTCTGTAGGACAGATTTACAAGTGACAGATTTACACTTAATTATTGTGATTGGCACTCAATTACGTCAAATAATGTAGCTGTCATTATCCATCACTTTATGATATGAATGCTGTGCCAGCTGAGAAAAGTTCTGGGGGTGGACATTAAATATCCTCCACCAGCCAGAGGATCATGACTGATAAATAATCTACCAGATGTGTCACCATGACAACTTTTTTTTTTTCAAACGCTTACCAGCGAGTCTCTGTTTTTATTTTTGGAAAAAGAAAGATGGAGAATATCTCCAAGAAGCTTTGATTTTCCTTATGTATGATGTAGGCGCCGCATTTAATATGGGAACACTTGATTGTATAGTATGTTTATAGACAGAAGTCACAGAATGTCCTTTTGGGAGGCTTTAGCTTGTAAAAGCGGTCTATTAAGGGTTTGAGCTGCAGTATTGCACAAATTAGCTACAGAGAGAAACCAAAGGCATGCTGGAAGCGCAGGCGGGGAGTTTTCTCAGCAGTGGAGGAATGCTCAGGGAGGGACTACTGCAGATGGCAAAGGAAATAGTTCCATAGCCTGAAAGGGAGCTCTTAACCTAGAAAACAAACTATCCATTTGAACATTGGCAGGTTTTATCTCATGATTTCAGTGTATGCACCAAACCGGCAGAACTGATGGTCAGTGATCATCAGCTACTTACTTTGTACTGTAGTACACTCTGACCTAGATATTTTTATTAACCTAACTTAATAAGCCATGTCTCTTTCTTAACATGTTTATTTCAGATGTTTCTCATCCTACGCCTATCGGCTTCAGTCTGCTGAGTCAAATGTCCACAAAACCTTTTTTCCCTGCTAGATTGGTTGGAATCAAAAGCACGACAAACAACTATTAAAAACCTTGTGGTCCAGAAGTAGTTATGTGGGTTTCAAAGGAAATATTAAAACTCAGACTTGTTGAAAATTTTGTCCTTGTGCCTCTTTCTATTTGTTCATGGAACATTTAATTAGATGTTTAGGCAGTTGTCTTTGCATAGACGCTCTCCTTTACAATTAATCAAACATCTCAGTTAATTAATTAGACCTATGTTGCTAATGTCTGTCCCCTTTCCCCACCATCTGTATCTCCTCAGATCTGACTAGGAGTGCCAGTCTATCAGAAAAGGAGCTGAAGGAGGCCCGTGTAAGGAGCCAGATCATCGCTGCTCAGCTCACCATCCCATCTAACACCAGCTCCACCTCCAGAGGTGTACAGCTCTTCAACCGGCGCAAGCAGAGAGTCAGCGCCTTCACACTTGAAAGCAGTGGACAGGGTTCAGAAGTGAATAAAGATGAGAATGTGAAAAGCAGCCCCTTGCCCAACAAACTAACATGGGCAGAACGGAGCAGTGAGGAAAAGGATAGAGACCTGAACTTTAAGAACATCAAGCCACTCTGTTCGCCACCTATAAATATTCACTCTATAGGCGAGATCATGGAAGAGCCGGTTAAGGATTTCCACAAAGAAGACGTGGAGAACAGCGTTATCCAAGACAGACATTTCCTCCCTGTCAAGGAGGAGCAGGAAGACAAGGAGGATGTGAGAGAGGAGATTTGTGAGTTGAAGGACAACGTAAAACACGAGACTCCTTCGGGAAGTAATAGCACTGATACAAATGTAAAGGCACATGCTGAAAGGGGGGCAGAAACAAATGGGAGCCACACAGGGTCAATTCATTCTGGAAAACTTCTTAATGGCTGTAGTAGCACCTCTGGACCTGAGAGGACGCCTTCAACATCATCCAAGCAGACGGCCACCATCATCAACAGAACTGCAAGGCCCTTCTTCTCACCACCCACAGTGCGTTCTCCACAGGCAGAGAGCCCTGTAATGGACATTCCCCCTCCTCCGTCTTATTCCACGCCCCCCCTCCCAGCCTCCACTGCCCCTCAACCTGCTGTGTTCTCACCTCTGCCTCCACCTCCATCATATCCCACACCTCCTCTTCCAGCCTTCACGAACCAACCCCCACACACGTTCTACCCAAATCCACCTCCAATTCCTCCTGCTATGTCTCCTACCTCTCCTCCGCCATCCCATTTTTCTGTCTGTCATTTTGGTCCCCCCACAGCCCCAAAGCCCTCCACATTTGTTCCTCAGCCTGCTGGGGAGAGAAAACCAATAACACCCTTCAAAACAGGAATACTTGAAGAGGGTGCTGTCAGGAGGGCAAGTAAGAAGTCAATGTTCACGTTCAAAGAAAAACCAGTGGTAGCTCCAAACCCTGAGCTACTCTCTCTGGTCCAAGGGGTAGATGACAGAAAGAAATATGGAAGTAGATCTGTACCGGAGCCAACTCCGGAAGAAGAGTTACTGGCTTTGGGTGCAGAGGCCTCCAACTTCCTTGTCAAAGAGGAGGATGAGGTAGAGGGAGCCAGTGCACCAGAGTGGGCCTCCTGCCTCAAGAGCTCCAGTACCCGACCGAAGGTCGAGCACCAACCAGAACAGACCCTCACTAATGTGTCAGGAAAAGGGGCTGAGTTGTTTGCCAAGCGCCAATCCAGGATGGAGAAGTATGTTGTTCAGAATCAGAATAAAGGACAAATTAGGTCTCCCTCTCCTACAATGTCTCTCCCACCATCTTGGGTTTATCCATCAAACATGCCTGGCAGGGTTAAAGCCATTGCCAAAAACTCTGAGATGAGCACTCAACTTTCACAGAATCTAAAAGCTCAACAAGCAGTCAGACAAAAACCAAAGCCAGAACCTGCGGTGCCAGAGCCAGTTCCAGAACCATCTCCTTTGGAGAACGGTTGCTCCAAGATAGAGATGGACCTGTCAAGGCACCGGCCCTATCAGCTTAATTCTTCTCTCTTCACCTTTAATCCAGTGAAGGACCCAGTTAGTTCCTTACCCAGAGGGGCACCACAGGCCAAAAATATACTCACCACCTCAACTTTCCCCAGACAACAACCAAAGTACCCTCCTTCTTCCTTTAGTACCCAAAGAATGTCTCCTCAGTTGCCTCTCAGCCCCACAGGAGCTCCAGAGTGTCCACCAAATCCAGCTTCTGGGTATGGAAGGATCAGTTCTCCTATGTCTCCCATTTCTCCAGCGCGAGTATCCTCTCCTCGGTCGGGGGTACAGGCACCAAGGCCCACATTTTCTGCCAAGAAGGCAGGAATTACAGCAAAGGTGTGGAGACCTTCTCATTACCATTTTTAGATATGTTTCTCGCATCAGAGGGACTGGATGTTTTTTAGACCTTAAGGGTGGTTTCATTGAGATTGAAATGTATTGTAATTTGTTTGAACCTGTGCCTTGTTCTTTTGTCTCTTCTTAGTGCCATTTCGTGAAGATTTACGTTGGATTCATAACTTTCATTAATCTGTTAGGTATTGATCACATTTGTGATAAATGCACTTCATTCAGATGTGCCTAGAACTGGTGGAAAGAGCCTCAACTGCTGAGTTATATCCTTAAAAGTGTTCTCACAACAATATGTCATATTGCTGCAGAAATTCACAATAGCGTGCCAAATGTGTAGGAGTTGTATAAAACATAGCAGTGGTGGATGGAGGCATATATAAGCTTATTGGATGGCGAATTTTACACTTATGATGATTTAATTGCGCTACAACATAACTGTTGTTGTAGGAACATATGAATGAAGCCCTGAGGAATATTAACAAAAAAAAATGACCAACATCTTAATGACTGAAAGCTCTTGATTTAGCAAACTGATGAGGCCATTAACAAATATCTCATGTCATAAAACAGCCAAACTGATCCCTAAATGATCTGTAGACATACAGCACAATTGTTTTATTTTTTCTTTAGTACCGAAGTCTATAAACGAGTAATTAACCTTCAAAAAGGTAAAATGTTCTTTGATGTATTTAAAGTAGGTTTCCAATCCCAAAGCAGCTTAACACATAAGTACTCATAAACATTCATTTTGACATTATTTTCAAACAGAGAAAAACGCTCACACTTTTTTCCACTGGGCACCATAATGATGCTTCTTCACAAAGCACTTTAACAGATGGTCTAACATCTGCTTTATGATCTATGATTTGCAAGATGATTAATGCTGTGCACTGGCATGAGAGTTGCAGCAAGAGAACTCCTTTTTTTTGTCCCCATTTCTTCAGGGTAATTTACTCTGCTTTCCAGCATGTTATGCTCAGATATATGGTGTGTTTAGTTTGAGTTGTTTTTCAAATCTGCAGGATTTGCACCATAAAACTACGTGTAAATTCTTGTTATAAACTAAAACAGTAATTCCATCATCAATCAGCATTGTTTCAGGCTGCCGTGTTTGTGTGTCTTTCTTTTCATAAACTTTGATCCACTTTTCTTTTCTTCTGTTATATCCCACTGTCTTCTGTAACTGATTATGTTTTATGCAAGACTGAATCTTTCTTGATTAAAGCTTTATGCTAACACTCCGCAATGACCTCTTTTCCTCCTTTCCTGATTTGACAGGCCTATCTAAGCCATTCTCTTCACTGCTAAATGTTTGTTTAACTTTCCTCTCTTCTGTGCTACCACTGAGAGCAACTAAAGCTTAGTTCCAGGTAATTTACATAAGATGATAGATCTGTTTTGGGACACAATACGCGACATTTAAAGTGCTGAAATAACCACTAAACAAAATGTTTTACACTTTGATATTGTTTCTACAAGTAGGTTGACCTGTAGGTTTACTTGTTGACCTTGAGCTGCTCAGGCATTAAGATAAATGTTATAACCCCTAACCTGAGCCTTGTTTCTTAAAAGAAACCCACAACTTCTGAAATATGATCACATGTTCGGCTTACAAGACTATAACTTTGAGCGGAATTGCTACTTGAACTTGAGTTCAGACCTCTACACATTCTTTTCATATTATTATTCCACGCACAGATCGTTAGTTTTTAATTGGTGTAAACATAAGATGGAATGCAACCTTTGCTTTGCTTATGTAACTTCATATCCATGGAAAGGTTAACTGTCTCAGCAGGACCTGATGGGAGTAACCTGAGAGAGACACTAAAGACTGGGGCTAAGTGTGCTAGTGGGTAGGCTTATTGAAGAAACACATTGAGATAGATGAGTTGAATGCATCTGGGCCTCAGAGTGAACATGAAAATTGGATCAAAAACATTCAGAGATTATAATAACATTGTTATAGTTGT
Organism: Arrhamphus sclerolepis; assembly: GCA_037176975.1. NCBI lineage: Eukaryota > Metazoa > Chordata > Actinopteri > Beloniformes > Hemiramphidae > Arrhamphus > Arrhamphus sclerolepis. The sequence continues at coordinate 11,431,558 of JBAMYA010000002.1, forward strand.
TACAGAGTTGTACTCTTTAGTATTGTTCTTTCTTGTTTTGCAAAAGTAGATGCTGCATTTATTTCTGTGTTTATTGCACTGGAAAATAAAACAAAAACAAAAACATGATATGTCATGTTCCAACAGGAGTCCTCGTCTGGTGACACTCCCAGTGGGGCACCCACACCAACCAGTACACCCAGCCTCCTCAGACGTTTCAGCAGCCCAGAGGGTCCAGCCACTGGAATCAGGATCTCAAGACCCCAGTCAAACCAACCTTCCACCACCATCAGTAGCTCTATCCGCTTTGTTACATCCCCTGTGACATCTCCTAGTAGTACAAGATCCCACTCCCCGACCCATGAGAAGCTCCAGTTTTCCACAGTCACCTCCACTTCTACACCCAGAACTTCCGAAACTGCCACTGCCACCTCTCCCTGCACTCCTCCATGGGGTTCAAGATGTCAGTCTCCAGTGGTCAGCCGATCCTCCACAACCTCCTTCATTCCTGCTTTCAAACCTCCAGAAAGCCCAAAAACTCATTCTCCTGTCTCTCCTCCTTGGAGTACAAGATGCCAGTCACCAATGGCAAGTCATAATAAGTCATCCACTACTGTCTCTTTTTCCACATCCAGACCTTCCCTGACATCTCCACTCTCTCCTCCTTGGGGATCAAGATGCCAGTCTCCAGGAGTGAGCCAGAATACCCAGTCCTCCACCGTCTCTAATTCTACATTCACACTTCCCCAAACATCTACAGCTCCGTCTCCTGCCTGCCCTAACTGGGGCTCACGTTCCCAGTCTCCTGCAGTCTTTCAAAGCAAATTATCCTTTTCTTCCACTAAATCTATGAATACATCTTCTGCGACATCTCCTCCACAACCCACAGACGGTCGGTGTATGTCCCCCATTGTTAATAATCTAGACTCTAAAGCCAACCATCGCCTCCTGGCAAAAAATATTATCAATGCAGCCAAGCGTAAAAACAGCCCTTCCCCTGGTGCCCTGAGTGGTCACAGCCTCCCCATCTCACCTGTGGGCAGCTCCCAGCATGACTGGCATAAACCGCCAATCAGCACCTTCCAGTCACGGGCACTGGGTGCACAGTCCCCTACTTTCACCAGCCCTCCTCCCACTCCAACTCAAAGAATCTGCTCACCTGTTCGGCTGTACAACACCCGCTCCCTGACCGACTCGGATGCCTCTGTTGAGTCTGAAGATTCAGGCCTTCGGTCACCCGGCCTGCATTCTTACAACACCTGTCCGCGAGGTTGGGGTGGTAGCCTGAAGGTCAAGAGAGGCACTGTCTCCACTGACCTATGAGATCAAGAAAGGTTGTTAAAATCAGTTTTCAGAGTCCTGTGTGTCGTGGGATCACCGAATGAAAGAGTGTCCTGTGACGTTGTAGCGGACTAATATCAGACAGGTTATCTTTCTTCGATGTTGAGTGCTGATCTGCCTCCACCATAAATGTAGTATCAAGGTAGTTTTAGTAGTGTATATTGCTCACACTCCTACTATGGACTGACAAGAACAAGCTTTGTATAAAACACAGCTTCTGTGGCTTGTACGCTTCTTACATACGAACCAAAAAAATGCCAAGACTCAAAATAACCAAAGATAGCTAAATCCTCTATTAATTAGTATTATATTGTTTAAGCAAACTTTCACAGTCACTGCAACATTCAAATAATGTTTGATGATTTATTGCCTTTAAAGATTGTGAATGAATTATTATATTCTAAGTCAAAATGGGATAAGACTTAAGGTATAGAAGAGGCACATAAAAACGGTTATATCTGAACAAACAGCTCCGTAGAGTTCAGAGCTTTTCAATTTCTATTCAGTTCAGTTCTCTTTTACACTTTTGTGTAGCACCGATTCACAACGAAAAATCACCTCGAGGCACTTTACACAGAAAGCAAATGTTTGAAGCAGTCAAATTATATTCCACTTCAGCCAGTCACTGAATCTAATTCATTCCAATAGAGTCCAGATTCCAAATTCATATAATGCCAATTCATAAATTCTCATTCTATTGTATAAATATATGATCAATGCTGTTCATCTGTACATAGCTAGGTAGAACACAACCAAGCTGCATCATCACAAATGGTAAAGGATTTCACCAGTTTATTATCCAGTAACCAAAACAGGGTCAAATATTTCCTAACTATCACAGTGCAATAATCAGTTTGACAAAGTGTATAAATGTTACATAAGTACAGCATTAGATAAAAATGAATGTAAGTTTTACAGGAAGGCTCAGACAAAATGTGAGAAAAAGGGAGTGTTGAACGCAAAGAGACACGTGGAGGGGAAGAGGGGGCACTAATAAGCCTGTTCAATCGTGCACTGTCATCATGCTTCAAGAGAAAGATTTCAAAGATGTTGATTTTTTTTTTTTGTGCATTTGCTTTGTTGGTTTTACCCACTGACCAATAGTCATAATTCTTTTTAATCAGTAAATCTTTTGATGAGGTACACTATCTTGTACAAAGGACTTGTGTGGAAGAGATTTGGAAGCAAAGGCGTATGTGGCAGAAGTAGAGATGGAGAAAAAGGCTGAAATGCTACAAGCAAATGAGGGGGACAAGAATGTTGTATGTTGTTAAGTGTTTGGGAAAGGTCAAAATATTATGTTGGTCAGTTACATATAAAACTTTAATGTACATTCTCTATAACTTCTGAAGTTTCTTTTTTTTATACTTGATTTGCACTTTTGGTCATTCCATGTCAATAGTTAACTTGGCATTCTAAAGCAAAAAAATATAGATGGGGAACTGTAAAGTGTAAAACTGAGACCTGCGCTGGAACAAACACAATGCTGCCTTAAAGCTGGCAATTAACTGCAAACATAACTCCTGCCAATACTATCTTTCTGTTTCAGCAGTGGAACCATGATACACCATTCCCACCTTACCCAGTCCTGCACCAGCAAATCAGATCGTTCCTTCCTTCCCTGAGTCACAGGCCAAAAGCATCAGCACATTGCTAAATATTTACTATGTGTATCTTCTGAGTGACAGGAACTTCTGCTACTTGGTGACCTTGCTCCCTCAGCAGGATTAGGCCTATCGCTGTCATGGATTGATTTCAACCTGGGTCACCTCTGGACAAACAGCAGATACCCATGAACGAAAAAAAAAGAAAAGAAAAATCAGTGCATTTTTGCTTGCTGGCAGGTTTTATGGTTCTGCGATTTAATGTCAACATTTCTTGATTACAACTCATGTTTCATTTAATAACTGTAAGATTTCCAAGTGAACTAATGGTAAATAAAACATAATTGACACACCAACTGAGCTATGTTTTGTTTGTCTACTGTTTTTCTTTTCTTCTTGATATCAGGTTGGAATCAAAAGTGAAAAAGTGAAATGTTGGGAATAAAGGAAGTCAGATAGCATAGAAAATGATAAAGCAATCTGGTCCTTATCAGGTTTTCAAATGAGGTAACTACAAGCACAGATGAGGAACAGCATGAGAAACATTGCTCAGTATCATTCTTTAGTAGAGAAAAAAGCCAAATGTGTAAAAAAGGAAAACTAAACTAAACCTTTACTGCCTCAATAGAAATCAAAAGCCATGCAAGTTGTCAGAGCTGAACATATCCATAAAAGCAGAAACGTCTGGCAGTTTACTGGTCTGGACAATTCTGGTGTGTGTTACTACAATGCCAAGGAGGAAAGACATAAGCAAAGATCTTAGATAAACAAATACTGTTGAGGGGTTATATGGCCTTTTCCAAACTTGCATTGTTCAAAAAATACATAAATAAATAAATTCAGAACTTGAAAACATTCAGCAGACTTCACAGTCTTGTCTGGAGTGGACATGTGAGCAAATAAAGTCAGACTGAGAAATGCTCAGAAAAATAAAAAATAAAAAATAAACCCTGATTCTCAAACTCAGACAGCATGCTAAATATGAAAGCAAAAGTAAAGTTAATGCCACATTTCTGAATTAAAAGTGTGATTTATTTGAAAGGGTGTCCAGGAGAACGCCTCCCTTTTCTAAAAGAAGACAAACAAACAAACAAAATAAATAAATAAAACATGGTAGATCAGCTTAAATTTGCAAAACTAAATCTGAACCAACCACAAAATTTCTGGAACAATGTCATTTGGACAGACATGTTCTAAGTGAAGATGCTTGGCCACAATGCAAAGAGACACTTTTGGCAAAAACCGAGCACTCCATCTGGCCACAAATTTGAATAAACCACAAAACCTCAGAATTTAAGAGAAAAACCAAACAAAAATGCATACCAACACGAAGAACTCATATAAACTGTCAAGCATGGCAGTGGATGTGCAATGATTTGTGCTTGTTTTAAAGCCACAGAATCCAGAAACCCTTCAGCTTTTGAATCAGCCATCTGCAGACCAAAGTAATCATGAAATGTGGGGCCATCTAGCCAGCAGATAAAGCTTGGGTATAACTAGGTCATGCAACAGGACTATGATCTCAAGCACAACGAGAAATCTAAAACAGAATGGCTGAAAAGAAAAATAATCAAGATGTTGTAATGGCCCTGTCAAAGTCCATACCTTATCTTGATTGCAGGACTGTGGGAGGACCTCTAGAGAGCTGTGAAAAAAACAAATGCCTGCAAAGTTCATTGAAACGAAGCAATGCTGTAAAGAAGAGTGGAAAGAAAATTAATCCACAATAATATAAGAGACTGACCTTATTATCGAAATGACATCACCGGCTCCACATCTTTTTTATGGAAATGACATCATAGACACCACCTCTTCATTATGGAAATGACATCATAGCTTCCACCTCTTTATGATGATACTGACATCACAACGCCCCACCTCCCGTCTTTATTATGGAAATGATGTCATGTTCCGTTCCTATATGTCATGAAATTGACATCATAGATCACACCTCTTTATTATAGTAATGACATGATAGACAAATCCTCTTCAATATAGAAATGATATCATAGCTCCTATATCTTTATTTTGGAAATGATGTCATAGTCTCCACCCCATTATTATCGAAATGACATCACCGACTCCACATCATTATTATGGAAATGACATCATAGCACCTTCCTCTTCATTGTGGTAATGATGTCAAAGGCCCTTTCTCTATATAATGGAAATGACATCATAGACCCCACGTCTTTATTATGGAAATGACATCATAGATTCCAACTCTTTATAATGGCAATGAAATCATAGACCCTTCCTCTTTAATATGGAAATAATTTCATAACCACCTCTTTATCATGGAACTGACATCATATCTCTTACCTGTTTGTGATGGTACTGACGTCATATCCCCCACCTCTTTCTTATGGAAATGACAGCTT
>JBAMYA010000002.1:11449889-11462222 GCA_037176975.1 Arrhamphus sclerolepis
TTCTTTATGTGTTCCTGTTTTGGAGAAATTCTAAGTTATTTATGTTTGTTTGTTCTTTTGAGTGTGTGTGTGTGTGTGTATATAAATTTCTGTGCGTTTTCATGCTTCTTGAGAATTGTGGCTCAATCATAGATACTACAGCTCATTACATTGAAAGACTTGGATAAATAAAGAAAGAATCAGCACGAGTGTCATCTTGTAATCAGTCCACGGAGATCATAGAAACTTAAAAGTCCGAGCGATTACTGCTCATCTATATTCTGATGAGACGTTTGGAGTAAAGCTGTCCCTAAATGTTTGAGGCTGCATCGTCCAGTCAGTCCAGCACCAGAAACAAACAAGAGGTGGGCTGCAAACTTTGTGACTCTGCAGTCATGATAAATAAACAGCGTTCTGGCAAAAATGTTCCATCAGACAGTAACTGAGCCACTTTCAAGTCATCAGCGGTCTCCATAGATACAGTACTTTGCCCAACAGTCAGCAGTTCGTGATCATATTTGAAAGAGTTTCTCAACATGTCGACTGAAATGTCAGAAGAAACCAGATGAGAAGGCTTCTTCTCCACCTCTGAAGATTGACTGTTAGATTTGTTTCTGAATGTGTACAGAAATTCCCAAATGCTCCCAAGTGCTATCTAATAGATAATAAATGTGTAATATACCTATGCTTTATACAAAACTAATAATAATAATAACAAGAATAATAATAATAATAATAAAAATGATGATGGTGATAATGATTTGGGGATAAAAACAGGATAAAAATGTTTTTTGTTTTTTTCTGGCAGATACACAACAGGGATTTGACAATTATAACCCCTGTTACCTCTAAATGTACTGCTCCAATGGTCGTAAAGTTGCAAAACTGTGAAAAATGGGTTAAAAACATTTACAGCTGCCATATTACAAAATAGAACTGTTCCTAACATATCTATTTTGTATCAGTAAAGCCACCATTATTCAGGCCACTGGTTACAAATCAAAACCCTATATAAAGAATTCTTTATGAGATTACTGATAATAGTCTCACTGGAGATAGTATCTTTTTTTCAGACAAAAGACGCCACAATATGTATTGGAAAAACATCCCATCAAATGACTAAAACAGCTATGTAGTTGACTTAACTCCATCATGCACTGAACATACAGTCTGCTATGCCAGATGTGTACTTTGATGCTATCTGGACACATTACCTGTATTTTATATATATATATATTCTTTTTATATTTTTTGGTGCAGTATTAATTTGTGACTCACTTATATGAAAAATGTGGAACACATACTGTAACTTCACAAGCAACGCCATTCATCTGAGCCACCTCCTTCTGAGGTAGCCAGCCAAACACAAGTTCTCTGTATGCACATATGAAAAAATGAAAAAAATCAAAAATAAAAGAAAGACGTTATCTCTGTGATTAGATCACAGTGATGCGATAGTTTGGGTCATTTGCCGTGCTGGACCCGTCGGTTTTGACCACCGTGAACTTGGATGAGTGCTGGGAGCTGTTGAGTGCGCTCCGGCGGCAGAGGCGTTCGCGGTAATTCTGGGCAAAGATGAGCAACATGAGCGGGTTGATGCAGCTGTGGGAGTAGCTGAGGCAGATGCTGATGTTGTAGATGTAGACGAAAGCAATGGTCGGCGTGTTATTGCTCAGGTTGATCACCTGGATGATGTGGTAGGGTGACCAGCAGACCAGGAATAGGGCGATGACCATCAGGACCATCTTAGTGGCCCTTTTAGCCCACACGGACTGCTTACGTTTGACCCTACGGATGGAGCTGAAGACGTGATAGAGGGTGAGCGAATAGAAGGTGCTGATGATGATGAGGGGGATAATGAAGCCGAGGATGGACTGGTAGAGAGTGTACCAGTACATATCCTCAGGTCCGTCCAGGTACATCATGCACACTTCCAAATGTTGCCTGCGAATCACCTTGGCATACATCATGACTGGTATGGTGAGGAGGAAGCTGCCCAGCCACACCAGCATGTTGATGATGATGGTCATCTGTACGGTCCTCCTCTCCGAACTGGGATGCACAATAGCTATGTACCTGTGAGGATGAATGCAGACTTTTAGAGCTTGACTGCAATATGAAGCACCAATTATAAAAGCAGCTTTGCTCATGTACATGTTAAAACATCTTTTTTTTAAATCCCCTCTTTTACATCATTCACTATCTTCGAGAAGTATATCATCACAGATTCCTCCAACATGTTGCTCACTCATTTATTACCTACAGTGATGGATGACAAGGTTGAGTTTTTTTAAGCGGGGATTATAAACATGCTTCTATTGAGTTTCTATTAAAGTGCGTTTCATCTTGAAAAGCTGGAACTGAATCACTTTGTCGTCGTTTTTTACAAAAGTGTCACTATATGGAGCAAATTACACATTTGCAGACGTTGGTTGCATGCTTCATGTTACTCAGTGTTGGTGGCTGACCTGTCTGCTGCCAAAGCATTCTTGAAATTTTCTCCAGGACATCCTGCTCAAAGTTATCTCATCAATTGACAGCTCAGTCCTCCTGACCACTCATAAGAGCTGCTGTGCTCTAGATGGAGATACTGAACTGAACTGAACTGAACTGTGATGGTGGAATCAAAGTCTCACGCTGTCAGAACGGTCATCTCACATCACCACAGAGGGAAAAAAACATTAAGTAAAATCTTAATCATGAAATTGATCCGTTTGTGGTGTAATTCAATGCAACTTTACAGCAGCTGAAGTAACTACAATTCTTTTGAAAGGCTCAACTTTATAACAAATAAAAGGCACATTCAGAATAAAGTCTGTGCTCTCGGAGTCCAATAACCCACAAGGAAATGTGATCTAGACCTTTTAGGTCTCCTGGTGCTAGTGGAAACCTCTTATTACAATAGTTTCATTTAATTTGGAGAACAAATAACACACTTATCCAACCGTGTGAAAAGTGTTAAACTCTTTTGCTCTCCCAAACACTTTTTGTGGTCTTTCTAATTGATGAGAAACGTCCTCTGTTTTATATTTGTTGTCTGTCATGATTAGATTTATCTGCTCTAAACATCAGATTACTGCCTATAAACTAAATAATTGTTCTAAATGTGATGAAGTTTAGCTTCAAAGGTGCTGTCTCCCCTTTGTTCAGCATTTGTACACTTTTGTGTCTTAAAAATGATTACGGATATTCAACATCACCTAGCTGTAAGCTTATTTTAGGTCAAAGCACCAGAACAGAACTCTCAAATACTTATGTCAAAAATGAAAAAGTCCACCACTAGTGAATGAAATGAAGCCTATAAAGGCATTTCTTCTCCGATCAGGCTGTTCACTAAAACACAATTAGCTGGTCCACTGACTCTAAAAACACGTAATGTATGGCATTAAAGCAATGAGGGCAGCTTCAGATGTTCTCTTAAAATGGAGATGGTTATCGGTTTACACTGGTGGAAGGACTCATTTAGCTGTCCTGATGTGTTCAGATCATAAACATGACACAGTATGTTTATGATCATCCATGCTAGGAACATTGTGTCTCCATGGGTTTTTATACAAATAAATATCCATGCAAGTGTTACTTTTAATTTCTTTTCTTTTTTTTCTTTTTTTTTTAAAAATGAACTCCTTTAAAAGATGCATCTTCAGTTACACCCAGTGAGGATAAATTGATTACCTCCCCCCCAAAAAGAAAAGTTTTAAAAGCCTATGGATTAAATCAAGGTATCTTAAACAGGTAACTTTATCTTATGTCTCATGTTGATAATGAAGTCTAATGTTATATAACCGTGCGTTTTTCTTAAAACACTGTCTAAAAGTCCACAGTTATGAGTGCTATCAAATCAAATGAGTGGACTGCAGACTTACCGATCAATGCACAGCACTGTAACGATTCCCACCGTGGTAAACTGGTTGCTGACATCTACCACCACCACAGCCTTGCACATAAAGTTTCCGAAAACCCACTGTCTGTCTCTGACCAGCTGGTGAATATTGAAAGGCATCACAAGCAAGAACAGCATGTCGGCTATTGCCAAGTTGAGCACGTAGATGTCTGAGACCATTTTCTTCTTGCAAGCAGCCACCGCATAGATAACCAGTCCATTGGCTATAACTCCAACAGTACACAGGATTCCGTAAATGGAGGGGAAAATGTGCATGAAAGTGGTGATGTCGATGGCACCGTAAGGTGGAGGAGTGGAGGTCTGACATAATTGATCGGTAAAGTTGTATGTCTGGTTGTCCTTGCAGAACACGTCCGTGTCATTCATCTTCAGATCCTGTCCTGAGTGAGGATGTGATAGAAGTGCGCACCCGATGCGCGTCTCCAGCCGGCGTCAGCGCTCCAAACTTGGACAGCAAACTTGCGCTCTCCCCAGCAGCGCGTCTCTCCGTCTGTCAGCTGAGCCAGGCTGGGATCCTCTTCACACAGATATATGTCTGTTTTTCAAGCAGAAAAAACACAACAACAACCCACAGATCTTGGATGAGAACACGAGCAAAGATGTCCGCATGAACACCATCCTCTGAGCAAACTCTGATCTGACTGTTTACTGTGCGCATCTGTCTGCTTTGGCAAACAGTTTACTAGCCTCAGAGACACTATGGTTCCCTCCCTTCAAACAGCTTTTTCTAGCTTGTGTAACAAGACGAGTGGATTAAAAAAAAAAAAAAAAACTTGAGGTTTTTTTTTGTTCATTTATTTTTCTTCAATTTGACCTCAAGTCTCGGCATCTAAATTAAGGAGGAGAGTAAAAATATTTGGTGACACTGTATGAGCTTTGTATTGAGCCTGCCTTCCTGAAACTGATGAAAATCCACTGTGTTGCATGACTGGAATAGTCTTAAAAGATAAATATACTTAATTCAGGCAACTTTAACTTTAAGGGTCAGGTAATAAAAAGATGATTATTGTCAGATTACCAACACTGAAACATATAGGACTTTTACAATTTCCCTTTCTGATCTCTCTTCTGATTACTTTCAGTTTTAGGAAGTAAAAATTCTTTAGGACTGATATTTGGTGAATATACACTCCAAGTCAAAAGCTTTAGAACTCCCCAATTCTTCCAATGTTTTTTATTAATTTAAAAACAGGTCTAATGAACAGATTTTTATCTTTGATTGTGTGTCTATTTCAAATTTGTATGTAAGACTAATGTTTTTCTTCACTTTTTGGTAGTTCTGTGTTTTGCACCAGGCATTAAGGAAACGTTCTGTAAAATGTCATTTATTGAACCTAACAATAAAGTTTTTCTGATTCTGATTCTGAATATGTCAAAGTGGTAGAAAGATAGCCAGACTAACTTTTTCAGGGAACAAAGCAAAGTGTCACACATTTATGGGAACATCTGCAACAGAGTTTGGAAGAACTTTGTGAAGAATATTTGATTTCCATCATAGAAAGAATTCCATGAGTGTGTTCAGCTGTTATAGCTACCAAAGGTGGTTATTTTGAGCCAAAAGTTGGTTTCTAAAATGAGCTCATGATTTCTTTCTTTCTTTTTTTTTACTTCAGTTGTTTATTTCTTTCTATGCTTTAATTTCAGATTATAATGAGACATTAAATTTCAAGAAAAGAAAAGTGGAAGAATCAGGGTGTTTTAAAACTTTTAACTGGTAGTGTACCTTGAAGGCTTCTATGTGTGCTTCATATCAAACATACTATTTTCCTTTGGAGCTTTGTCCTGATATCACAGGGATCGTCTTTAAAGGACAGCAGATGTTCTGATTGAAGTGACAGAGGACTGCTGGGATCTCACCATGGGTCAGTGTTAATATACAGGCCTTTCACACACTGGCCTGCACGTCCTGTTTGTTTAAACCCTGAAACAGAACCTGTATAGCCTACTCCACCCACCACCACCTGCTAAGACTGCTTTCGTACTTTTGGTGACTTTCTCTGGTCTAGAAGACAAATCCTACCAGAACAAAAGATCAGCTCTTATGTGCAGTTGAAATGACTGATGCAGACATCAGTTCTGCCTTGAAGATCAGATGTAAAAATGTCTTAAATAATAACATACAGTACATACAAATAGAGGATGATATTACTCAGCTAGTCAAGGCAGATGTGATGGGCCTGCTGAAGGTTTTTGTTATCATTGTTAACTGGGTTTGTTCCTCTCCACTGGTCATGGCTTATAATTGTACTGAATTAGGCTGTTTTCGCTGGACTTTGTTGTAAAAAAAGGCTGGAGTCAGGTTTTAGCCCCCTAAAACCGGCTGCTTCCAACAGAAATGTACAAACACGGTTGAGAAGCGAGCTGCCGTATTGTATCTCTGTGGTATTTTGACCAAAATCTGTCTCAGACAGAGCTCAGGAAATTATTTTAACTTTTGAAAAAGGTCATAATATCTCTCTTTAACTGAAGTGTGTTTGATTTTACATCTGCAGTGGATTCAAGGACAACCATTTCCTTTGTCAGAAGTCACTCGCTTTACTTACTTGTTCCGGACTCTTTTCTGGATCACAGAAAGAACCAGTTTATTGACTGTATTTACTTGTTTAGTACAGCACAACAGACTTCACAATGTTTGGCTACATTACCATGAAGGAGAGAATGAATCTAAACCGTTCCAGCTTCCTCTCTGGATTTAAATACTGAAATAACTCTATGTAATTTTGTTTCTCTATTGAGCAAATTTAATAACTTTTACTCTCCTCTTTTTTCCCACTCTAATTTTGTAAACATATCAACATTTCATTAGACCTAACCATTTAATTCATATTCTGTGGTTCAGCAGGGCATCACAGAGCTGCAAGCTGGACGCTCGCTGATATGCAATTAGAGATGTACGCTTTGTCTCAAAGCCTGAATGTCTCTACTTACACTTGTTATTCTGAGCGCACAAGGACTTTCATTTCTGTAAAGTCAGCTACGGAGTCCACTGTGAGTACCTGAATGGTACTCAAAGTGGAAAAAATAATCAATACGTTTAATGGAAACACCATAGTAGTTGCTTGATGAAAGAATGCCAATAAGTTGCAGCACTGCACAGCGTAAGTATGTACTTGAAGGACACATCATAAATATGTTGCCTTTAAAAACATTTCAGCGTGTTTCTTTTTTTCTATCCAGCTCTGAATATCCCCCCAAAAAAAGAAAAGTTCAGAATCAGCAGTTGCACAGTCTGCAGTCTGTGTTGTAAAACAAATAATCCAGTAAATAAAATATAGTGACTAAGTAAATACGTAACTGATTCAAAAGTGATGCAGTGTAAACATGAGTAATACCACGTTCTCTCAAACCACTATGACATTTATAAGATTTGATGCATTATACAAATTGCATCATCATATAAGGATAAGATTTTTTTTTTCTTCAAAACATTATTTTTGGTGCAGTTGAAAAACAAAAGCACAAACCATTTGGAAAAACAACAACGTTTTAATGCTTATACAGAAATTCCAGGGGTTCATGATTCATTTGGAGTCTTATTCATAGCCAAGCTGTTTTTATGTTCAACTGAACTGGAGGCAGTTTTGAATATGTGTCAGTTTGCTAGCTGATTGGTGATGCTGTCAAGTGCTCTGCTAGATCAGTAGCAGAAAGACTGAAATGCGTCCTCCCGTCCTCTGACGTTCGTCCCTGGGTCATGCTTTCCAAGTATGAACAACCAAGTATGCAAATCCTAACTCGCCGTACTTGGTACTGAGAAACGGCTATTTTTAGGATTTGATGATCATGCCTGTTAGATTGATGTCATCATTATATTATGATAAAGGATTATGTGTGTTGTCAGAGGCTTTTCAAGTTGTAAATGTTTGAAAAATGCAGACACGAGTAGCAACATTATCCTTTGAATTTGAACACAGCTTTGATGTTTGATTCAGGACAGCTCTATAAGGTAGATGGTCTCACATGGAGACATGGACATACATACAATGATGTTACAATATATTTCTTAAACTCAAAAGAAAGCTGCTCCTTACTCTTGTCTTCTCACTGTTCGAGAAAGGTTTGTGCTTATTCACAGCCGAGGAAAGCAGTGGTGGTACAGAATAATGATACACATCTCCACCATGAAAGAGCTCATCTGATTTCCAAAGGCATGCTATGTAAAATTGCACTGGCAGGAGATTAAATCATCTCTCATGCACGTTAAGTTCAAGCTGTCGGATTCACATGCAGGCAAACATGCTGCAGAAAATGTCCCATAACTGCAGTATGACAGCAGAGATGCCATTTGATGCAAGCACCTTTTTCAGGAAATTTCCTGAAGGCTCAATAATTTTGTGTTTCTTTTTCTTTATGCCAGGCTGTCTAAAGCTAAATAAGAAGAAGAAGAAGAAGAAGAAGAAGAAAAGCGCCTTTGTCTGTAGTAGAAAGGTATCAAAATCGAAGTCCAAAGATAGAGACGGTCACGCTTGGATTAATATCAGGTGATGTAGGCTGAAGTTACCACAGGTTTGGAGAGCTTGTGTCTGGTACAATTCTGCAAAGCTGAGCAGAGCTTGTTTCTTTCCTTCACTAGCTAGCTTATGCGGCCTCACCTCCCATCTGCACGGTGATTGACAGCAGAGGTCGATACTTAACCCGGTCACCTCTTGAGTCTCCACCTATGTGAATGCAAAAAGATACACAGAGGGCGCAGCACTCAATGAAACTATTAAACAGCACTAACAATGAATGAATAGCTTATAAAATTGCATTTAAAAATTACTGTTTAAAATTTTGTTGAATTAAAAAAAACAAAACAGATTAATTCCTTATGATTAACTTTTATTCTCTTAGTCTGAACAATATGCTGCAAACTGAGTGCAGCAAGAATCCACAGACAAAGTCTAAGGAGGACAATACTAAGGAGAGAAAATCACCAAAAGGCAAGACTAATGCATTCAGAAATTTTCACAGATAACTCTCAGTTTTCTAGGCTAATGTTCCAGAAGGACAGAAGAAGGCATTGTTGAGCTCCACTTACACAAGTTACAGTTAAAACACGGGGGAAGTTCTATCATGTTGTAGATTTGTTTTGCGGCCTCTGAGGCATTAGATGTATCAAACACATTTGACACGGGGTACACCCCGGACAGATCACCAGTCCATCACCATCACAAGGCATTCCCAAGGCATTTTAAGGCAAAATATATAAAAAATATTTCCCTGTGTGGAAAAATTTAAAAAAGTAGTGCTGAAGTCTTGCTCAAAACATACAAAAGACATGGTGGTCTGGTGTAAAACATGCACATAATATCTACAATAAGCCACAAACTTTGACAGGTTTTTCAGAATAAAAAAAAAACTTTTTTGACAGAGAAATCTTCCTTCAAAGAGGCAGAAAGGACCTGCAGACAAAAGAGAGATGCTTTAGATGTCCACAGTAAAAACTTGAATGGCTGAGAAATACAATCATACATTAATATAAGGTGCAAATGATTGTGCTATATTTCAGTACAAGCTCATTTTCTTGCTGTTTGTTCACAAATCCTCAACCTATTCATTGAATGATTGAATTATGCAATACATAATAAGGATAGTAAAAATCTTGTGGTGGACTTGGTGTCCCCATCCAAGAAGTGGCTCTTGCAACATGAAATGTCATCTCTGTGGTCGGGAAGGAATCTAACCTTCACAAGGTTGAGAGCTAGGGATAGATATAGATATAAGGATGTATAGAATTCTATATAGATATAGAACCTTCAGGCCATGAACCTGAAGGTTGGTGGTTCGAGCCCTAGTTCCTCCTGTGTCCACCGAAGTGTCCTTGAGCAAGACACTGAATCCCCAGTTGCTCACGGTTGTCTGGCCAGCGCCGTTGTATGGCAGCTCCGCCGACAACCAGTCTGTGAATGTGTGTGTGAGTGGGTGAACGTCTAGTGTAAAACACTTTGGTGCTGAAGAAATACAGTTGTAAAGCGCTATATAAGTGGAAGCCAGACGCCATAGCATGGAGTTGCCCAAGGTGAGGCACCTCGGGCTGGAGTGGATTTAATGATAGATTTATATCTGTTGTCAACAGTATAGCTTGTCTGGTCGACTGGTATGGAGTTAGGATGGTTGTGAGTACAAAACAGTTATTTGTTAAACCTGTTCTTTACATTGACAAAGTTAAAGTTCCTGGGGTTCATCTGCAGTGACTCCATCCACACTTCGTCTTAAGTGGAATGAGATTTTTGAGTCTCCTCAGAGGGTTAAATTAGCAATTTTTCATCTCTACATCTACGGTGCTTGAAATGTATATTCTGTTATGGCACAAAATTGCTTTGAGTCATACCCTTTTGCTCCCTAATGAAAGTTTACACTCATCACCATCTAATATAAGACCTAGGATGGACTTAATTTGAAGATATTCCTTTTATTCCTTTAAATGATGGACATGTTTTACCAATTATACATTTTCTGATCCATCTTGATGCTGTCATGACAAGAACAAATACATTTGATGGGACAAATACCACATGATCTTGTCATCATTAATATGTGAAAGCAGTGCACCCTGTCGAAAGGAGTGGACACAGCAGTGATGAATTTTCATACCCTTTGTATAAATAATTGTAAATGAAGGAAAAAAATACACTTTTATTTTTATAATTCATGCGTGAAAGGATAAAAATTCCACATTCCTCTGTTTTATGATGATCTGCATGAGTGGAGTTTTTGGTCGACGTGACGTGAGCATCCAACATAAACCAGTCAACAAGTAAATCAACTAACTTTGGCTTAATTAGATCACTAGCGTGAAACTGCTTTAGCTGTAGGAGCGTTCAGTGTGGTCTCATGAACTAGCATATTAATAGCATGCCAAGTCATGTCAAATGACATTACTACACATTTTGTATATTTTTGCTCCACAGTGAATGCCTTCCCCTGTGTTTTCTCTAACTCTATCCATTTGCTGTGTCATTTTGAAGTCGTAAAAAAAATACATGTGAATTGCTTAAAATGTGTATAAGAGGCTTAAAATATGTTTAAGTCTAGAAGGCGCCAGAAGCCATGTTCTATTTATATGCAATGCCATGTGAACACGCCGCCAGTGTTTCATTGTTTCAGTTTCCATACATGATTGTGTTGTGATCACTTTTATTTCTTGGTGCTGCTGCACTGGGTCACAAATGTGAGCACATTTCCAACGAGAACAACCACAAACATTGTTCCAGAACTGTCTAATTTGTGGCGGTACATTAACTCACTGTCAGTCAGCAGGAGGACACAAAGTTCTTTTCTTTAAAATGTCTCCTTCACTCCTTAAGAATCTCTTGAAGCATTTAAGAGTCTTCATCCTCTTTTTAAAAGTTTTATTCATTTAGGATTCTAAGATCGTTTTTTTTTTTATCTTTACAAGGATCTTGTCTTACCTTTAAGGGGAAATTCTTTGAAGACATTATAATTATTTATTGGAAATTCATAACTTGCAGCAAATCTTTCTTTTAGAAGCCTTATAATATGACCATTGCCTTTTGGAAGACTTCATTAGAAACCACCTACTGTACTGGATATGATTCCCATCAGTGAAATTAATCTCACAAGATTCTAGCTGAAGAGAGTCACAAAAGATGCAGTAGGCCAAATAAAGCCTGTAAGATGGTATAATATTAGGAGCTAAAGGCAAACACAGATGCAAGGAGAATAACCTCACATCCTGACAGGAGTTATGTGCTGCTTTCACGTGAATGTTAGCCTAACGCTTATATACTGGCTCTTCTTTATAGAATATTCCTACCTTTTCCCGGTCTCAGTGTGAGTATGTAACTTCTACTTCCAATAAAGATGAAAATTCAGATAACCCAAGTTTTCCACATCTGGGGGTAGACAAAACGGGGTGGAAAATGGGAGAAGGGTTGTGCATGTAAGGGGCATCCCCTGATTCTGTAACAGAGAATTTCTAGTTCTGGTCACGTTCTGGTCACGGCACATATTAAAATTAACAGGGACACAGACAAAAACAGAGCAGACACATTTATCTGCACTTATCTTCACTTACTCTAAATAACTTAGTGTTAAGAGAACATCTGGGTTTCCAAGCAGAATTTCAGACGCTATGTGGCTTTTTGATTTTGTTGATGAAGCATTTGAATGATACACTCCAGCCGCATTCATTCAGATCAGGTCAAGGAACTTAAAAAGGTAAAAAGGAGAAGTTCCACCAAGAAACCAAAAAAAAAAATTCATGTTGTTTTGGCTTAATTGATGCATAGCATATATTCAAAGGTTACATCACATATCCTGCAGACGACATCGAGTCAGCCTTTAGTTTCTGGAATGCTACTTTTCTGTATGTAAGAGCACGTGTTTACAGACTTTTTCAGCCTTGACTGGTCCAGTAAGAAAAAGCCAAAAGGGTAAAATTGGGGCACATATGTCAGTAAACGTTACGAAATAGTGGATGAAAGCACCTGTAGAAAAGGAAGAAG
>JBAMYA010000002.1:11489575-11504425 GCA_037176975.1 Arrhamphus sclerolepis
GCCTTACAGCATAACCCAGTATCTGCTGCACACCAACCATTTGTTATATTCATCATTCAACCAAGGACATCATTTTGACTCATTCTTGCAAATTTTCAAAGTGATTTCAGATCAGTCCTTATGTTTTGATGAAATGTCAAAAGTGATTATTTTTTCTTTACATATCATAGGCCTCATGGCTAAAATGACATCCCAACAGTAAGATGGAGCAGAGTGGATACAAAAGGTCTTTCTGATCGAAACAGTGCAATCATTGCATAATACTGCAGGACAGGAATTCTGAATCAGTGGAGGTTGCCATGTGAAATTACAGTTATTTCAGGGGTCACAGATTCATGTCAGGTCGCAGAACTCTTGACTTCCACCAAATTGACTCTGACTCAAGAGCACTGAAGAAAAAGTGGTCAGTTTTGACTGAGCTGGATGAGGACACAAGTGATACAGCAAGGAAATGTGAAATTTTACATACTGGTAGTTATATCAATTTAATGGAATGCACACTTCTTTAATTCTTATGTTTTTATGGATCATAATGTGAAGAAAAGTCATACCGTAGCCCTCGTGTGGCTGAAGCATATTATTATTTGAAAAACTACAATAAAAACAAAAACAACCTATAATTAAGTGGCGTGCCGCAAAAGTTTTAGAAGTAAAACACTGTTTTCTGTTAGACATTAATAATCTCTCACATTGCTGAGATTGAATTTTTTTTTCAATTATTTTACAACGTTTCAGTTATATACATGTAGGGCTTTCAAAATTAACGCGTTAACGCAGATTAATCCGTCATTGTGATTAATCTGATTAAAATTTTTGATGCAATTAACCCATCTGTAGTGCAGAAAGACAGAGCATTTTGAGAACCCTCTTGCGCAAATGGGCAGTTGACCTGGTAGTGACCATTATTATGCAGTTATTGGTAGTAACAGGCAGCAGAACCAATCAACTTGATATGGAAGATGATAAACAGCATGTTGGGCCTCTTGATGGAAAATTTGAGTACAAAAAAACAAGACAAAACACTTGTCTGACAAAGTATTATGCACATTCTGCACGAAGGAATTTTCGTTTAACCAAAACATTTCCAGCTTAAAATATCACATTAATGCGAAGCATTCGTTAGTCAGGGATCTACTAGCACTGTGGCTTACATGTCGCCCAGCTTGCGACAAACCACCCGCATGGAGAGTCGGAGCCTCAGTAAATCTGCGTCGGACAAATTGACTGACACAAACACCAAGTGGATTGCAACAAACAAAGGCTTTGCAAGTTGCTTCTCATTGTACAAGACTCCAACAAGAAGCACAATGATGTCAAAACTTCATAGGCTCTATGAAACTGAAAAGGAAAGAAAGTGCAAGGATTTAGCTTTAGCCAAACATGTAGCCCTGACAGGAGATGACTGGACTTCTGTAACTACTTTGGTGTTACTTTACTTCTAATTACTGCTGCATGGGAATTAAAGTCGTTCACATTGAGAATAATGAAGACAGAGGAGCGTCACTTTGCAGAGGCATGTGCTGAACATTTCTTAACAGTGACACGTGAGTGGGAAATTGAAGAAAAAAATCACAACTGCAGAGACTGACTGTCCACGAAACATGACAGCTGCAGCTAAACTTTTGCCATTTCAGCATATGCCTTGTGTGGCTCACATCCTACAGAGATGCATCACTGTGAGTCTTGGTAACAGTGGATTTCTGAGCGCATTGTCCATTGTTGGCCACTTCAAACATACCCTCAAAGCTGGAAACGCAGCAAGCAACCCTGGGGCAGCAGAAGGAGCCATTGATCCAGGACATGCCAATACGGTGGAATTCCACACTGGAAATGGTCAAGCATCTAAACCGCAACCAAGCAGCAATTAAAGTGACCCTGGACCAACAAAGCCACAAACTAGTCATACTGACGCCACAAGAATGGGACAAACAGCAGAAACTGGAGTCTCTTCTGGAACCCTGCAAGTAAGCAATCTATACACAATTTAGGGTGAAATAAAATGAATTGATTAAAGAAAATTTGTTTCTATTCATCTCGTTTTAATAACCATTTTGTTCTTCGTCCATCTCTCCCTCTGTTTGTGTGTCTTCACTAAAGGTATGTAACTGAGATTCTGGGTGGGGAATCCTATGTTTCCTGTTCAGTGGTACTGCCTGCCCTCTCCCACCTGCACTGGATGATGCAAACCTCTGATGATGACCCTGCACGTAGCCAGGTTTAAAACAACATTCCAGAAATACATAACCTCCCGTCAGGAAAATTACATCAACGAATGGCTCAACATTGCAACAGCTTTGGATCCTCGTTTCAAGGACTTGAAGTGCCTCCCAAAGAGTCACAGAGAGAGGGTGTGGGCCACACTGGGAACTCTGCTGCATGAACAGTCCCCACCTTGACAGACTTGTGAAGATTAGCCACCCAAGAAAATGAGTCTTTTACAGATGGCCTCGGATTCAGAATGAGATGAGGAGTTACTGCCTGACAGAATCATGCACCTGAATGGAGCAGAGCCTATCGTTAGTGTGCAGGACAGTCCCTTGGAGTGGTGGTCAGCTCACTCATGACAAGCTGGCACTGCTGGCTTGCAAATGTCTTGCCACTGCAAGAAAGATGAGAAGCACAGGAACACCTTTTTTTTCTTTACCATTGTCCAATGTTTTTCACATCAGTCTCATTTTTTTCACAAAAACAATAAAATCCCAATTCAAACATAAAGGTGTATTTTCTCTTATGTCCAATTTTAAAATCACTGTTTCTAAAAATTTGCTGCTAAGAAGATCTACTGTCTTTAATCAGTCTCACTCTGTGTTGAAAGCTCAGTGGATCTGTGTTCGACTTCTCCGCCTAGGCTGCATAGTTGAGTGCAGATCCACTAAGTGCCTCCAAATTCAAACTAGTGAGACTGAGCTATTTCTACACTGGAGCCGTTGCCAACAACAGGAAGACGTGCATTTTGCAAATTACTGTAACTCTTGAAGTGTTTGCACTATCAACGTAATTCCTAAGGATTCTGAAAGCTGAGAAGCCCATCTTTGCACTGATATTTTAGCAATATCACAGTCGAGGTCGTGCTGTTGTGCTGGATATCAGCACTGGTGTGATTCGGTTGTAGGCATGAGGT
Organism: Arrhamphus sclerolepis; assembly: GCA_037176975.1. Classification (NCBI taxonomy): domain Eukaryota; kingdom Metazoa; phylum Chordata; class Actinopteri; order Beloniformes; family Hemiramphidae; genus Arrhamphus; species Arrhamphus sclerolepis. The sequence continues at coordinate 11,492,697 of JBAMYA010000002.1, forward strand.
CGCAGATAATCACATCGCAGATAATCACACCAGTGCTGATATTTAGCACAACAGCACGACCTCAAGTCTGATACTGCTATTATACAAAAGTTCGACAAGCGCATTTTATTAGTCAACAGTAATAAGCAACAGGAGATGATGATTTTTTTGTTTATTTAATCATTCATTGAGCTCCACCAACACAAATTGTTCCGCAACTGGAAGGGAGATAATTGTTGCCAGGCAAGACATAAACATTTCCTACACACAAACTTGCTACTCTGTCTGCATATTACCGCTACTTTGTATCATTTACATTTATCTGAATGTTTCCATTTATTGTACAACTACTGAAATAAGAGTCTGTTAACAGAAGCTTTGGTGGCTGATGTGTGTTTCTGATGAGTTAACAGCACGTTACCGTCTGATCTAAGATACATTTATGATTTCCTGTTTCAGCAATATTTAATTTAAAAACTGTACTTTTGAGTTTAAACCAATGTTTGTAATTAATTTCAATAAATTGAAAGTTTAAAAAGGCATGGAAATTTCTCTTTTTTTGTATCAAAAAAATATCCAACAGTGACACTAAAGTATTGAACCGAACCGTGAATTTTGTGTATTGTTGTACCTCTAATATGTATTTGTGTGTGTGTGTGTATATATGTATATATAAATAATTTGCAGGAAACATAAGAATGGATGAAAATAGGTGACCAAATGGCCTATTTTCAAAATATCTCTTCTGGCAGCTTGTATAAGTAGATAATTAAGATAACGTTTGGTTGTTTGTCTACTGGAATAGTATTGCATTAGCTTGGCACACATTGTCCAAATCCTGTTCTTGAGTGCTGCTGTTCTTTATGTCAGATGGCTTCCTGCTTTAGCATACTTGATTCAAATGAATGAGATGTTTACCGACTTGTGCAGAGCTTGATGATGAGCTGGTAATGATTCAGTCATTTAAATCAGGTATATTGTGGCAGGGAAATATGCAGAACAGTGGCCCTCAAGGACTGGGTTTGGATACCCCTGCCCTAGATACAAGGCCATGGGATCTTGCTGATGTTGCAGCATCTTTCTGTGACATGCATTACAGACTGGCTGGACTGACATTACCTTGATGCATAGAGGTCATTAGACCATGGTGAACGGCATTATGTGCACCATGTCCAAAAGCGTGTACTGGACAGATCTTACTTCAGATAGGGGAAGTATTTGTACAGCAGATGTGTAAACATATTAATGAAGCATCTAAACATGGGGAAAAAATACTTTTTACAATAACTGTTAGAAAAGATGCATAAAATGACAAATAGAGCAAAATTGTGCGCAAGATTGAATGAACAACTAAGGCAGTACAACCACATTTCATCTGTAGAAATTCTCTTTGAAAGTTAGGGTCAAACTCCCTCAAAAATGTTAAAATCAGTCCCTGATTTAGTACTTTGTAAGATTGTTACAAACACCTATTAGTCTAAAGCGAAAACCTGACTTAGGAGTTGTTGGAAACAGAAATCTGGGACATGCTGATTGCATACTGTTGTTGAATTACCAGGATTAAGGCAAAAGTTGTTTTTCTTTTTTCCCCTTTTATCCCCAGATTGGAAATAATGCAATATAAATGATGTCTGTTTAACAAGACAGGAGCTTGTCAGCTGAGCCAGCAAAGTGAAAAGGTTGGGGTGTGGGGTGGTATTAAATGTTGCCCCGGCACTGCTGCGTCTTGTAACCTCAATTATTCTATATTGCCATGACAATGTGACATGGCACATGTTAAGTGTAACAGTTGCTGCCACTTTTTATTAATAATGCATCCCTTGTTCCCAGCATCTGTCAGGGTTTTGTCTCGCATCACAGAGTGATGCTTGGCTGCTTTGACATATAAAATCGGCTGACATTTGAGTTCCTTCAACTTGATGTGATACATGATCATTTTCACCTGCATGAAAAGAACATACCTGCAATGGAACACTGTGTCTTTTGATGACTTCCTTTTTTTTCTGTGTAGCTCAAAGCAATATTGTTACTTGGCACTCTTTGAAAAATTTGACTTCTTGCTGAATCCCATTTCCAATTTCCTCTTTTTTGCAGTCTCAGTTTTACCGTTTGTCCTGCTCTTCTTTTTTTTTGACAGCTTACTATTTGCCTGACTCTTTCTTTTTGCCTTGGGCATTTAAATTGAGTGGCAGAATTTAGATCTGTCTACTCCTTTTTTTTTCCTGTACACACACACCTGTGGCTCATTTTATAAATATATTTTTGGTCAAATTTTTCAAAAACTTCATCAACCATCTGTCCAACTATTGTTAGTCACCAACACACTTTTACTCCATGCACACTTGTGACCAGCACAGGCAAGTGCAGTTGTGTTCAGAATAATAGTGATTTGTTTTAAAAAGAGTAAAACTTGTCAGCTGGTATTAAAACCGTAGCCTATATTTTTACCAGCTGAGCACCACTTTGTTCTTTCATCTGTCTTTTGCTTATGCTTGAAAAACAAGATTGCCTTTTTAATTTTGTATCATCCTTTGCCTCTTCTATTATTTTTGAATAAGAATATAATGCAGGTTACTTAGCTTCGGCTCTTCCCAACACAGCAAAACGTCCACAGTGGAAACGAGCACTTTTGTGACTGTGTGGCATAGAAGCTATTTGCTTGATGTATTTACTTGAAACGAGTTTCTCTTGAAATCTAATTTGCTAATCACCAGTCAACCAGCCAACTTTGGCATGGTCACATTTGCAGACTTAAGAACAATTTTTAAAAATTTTGGGGGGCGGGGGACGATTGCTCAGTTTACTCGTATGATTCACGTTTCTTACTGGTGAGGTCCTCAGTCTTTGATCTGTCTTGTACTTTTTCAGAATATCGATAGCACTATACACACAAAATGGACAAAATGCCAGAAGGCTTGTCTTGACGTGATGTTAAAACTATCTATACCTTGTTCTTTCACTAAACAAACTATGAAACTTTGAACAATATTTCTGTTTCTGTTTCTACATAGTCATGTGTTTACAGTTCTCCTCTGTATCACACAGTGAAGTTCCGTGTTGATGTACACGCTGCTTAGCTTCCTTTTGGATACATGCTCTATACAATGAGAATATATTGTTTATAGTGCTTCCACTAATAGAACTGTAACTAACTGCCTCTCCTCTACCTATATTGATTCTCTCCTGTCCACAATGACATAGTGACGGACACAGAAGTCGGGCTATCGCTAAACTACCTGTAAAACAGCAGTCCATAAAACTAAAAATAACAATGTAATTATTTGATGATGGTTCAGCTTTCAAAGTGTCAGATGAGCAGCTGAAAATTTGTAAAGAAAAGTATCATAAAAAGCAATACGAAGCTTATGTTAATCTAAGGGCTGTTACACTGGAGCTTGAATGATTCACTTATCGTCTGCTCCAAGTACTAATGCCCAGAGTGGTAATGTAGTAGGTAAACTGTGATTTAAACTATCTAGTGCTGAAGTACTTCCATATCCACACTCATAGAATGCCTCTTATCCAATCAAATAACATGTTTGGAATTAATTGTTGTATATGGCTTTGATACATACTTCCACAAACCATTTGGGATACTTACCAAATCGACGAGCCAGCAGTGGGAATTCTGTGTTCATGTTAACTAAATGTTACACTATTATACATAAGATAAAATAAGGTAAAAATAAAAGTACTGTTCTGGCCTGACCCTATGTCAGATGATCACTCTATAATACTATCATTGATAATAAATGTGAAATTTTGTTAAATTTAAATATGATGCAAATCCAAAATCATGTACAAGGTGGAAAATTCAGATTTAGTCATTTAATCATTGAGTATATCTAAAAGAAATTAAAAGTTTGGGTGAAGACAAGTAAATTCAAACCTTGATCTTAGGAGCTTACATCTTTTAAAGGGCATTAGTAACCACTGCGTTTGATCTCATAAATTATTCACAAATTAGTTTGGGGAAAAAAATAGAAGTTGCTTGACTTGTAAAATCAGAGACAGAGGTTGTAAACATCATTTTCTTTTTCTTTTATGTTTTGAAAATATGTATTTTCATCTCTGCATCAGTCAGGTTTGAACTGATTAGTTATACAACAATGTAAAATCTTTCTTAAAGTCACCTACATGATCAAATTATTTTGTTCATGTGCAATATATTGGAAGCGAATTGAAAAGGAATGGCTCTTCTCTGTTCTTTGGTTCTTGAAATTATGAAAAGGGGAAAAATGTGTTGGGTTGCAGTATGCAAACTTAATGGGAAGTTGCATTTAATGTAGTTTGATTCATGGATGTTTGTAGGCAGTGGAGGAAAATATACACTGAATCAAAATGAAAGACCAAACAAAGTTGTCAGTAGTCTTCACTTTGCAAACACTTTGTAAATTATAACCATTTTATTTAAAAAATATATGTTTTTAGGGGACAATGTTTTTTTTTTCAGTTTGGCACATCTTATCCACTATACAGATATGAAATTGTACATATTACAATACAAAAGGAAAATGGAAAGAGAAAAGCATTCATTTTGCACAAAGAGGATGGAGTAAGAGATTACGGGTTGGTTAACTTTTTTTTTCTTTTTCCTCTTTTCTTTTTTTTTCCTTTTTTTTTAATTTTTTTTTTTTAGGTATGATAGGGAAGGGCTAGAAGATGAGAAGAGGGAACAAAAACATTTTTACAAAGAGCCAAAGTGCAAAGGGATGCATAATTCTACAAATTTTGTGGATTTCAGTCACTTGGTACAACTGGAGTCTTAAACAGTGAAATTTCAAATGATTGATGGCACTCTCTTGAAATTCAATATACATCCTCATTCTTTATTGGAAATGAGGTCTCTTCAATGTTTGAATGACTGACGAAAAAAAAAGCAAAAAAAAAAAAAGCAACTCAGTTTGAATTTTTGAACATGCACGACAGATTATTAGGGCAGTAGTAAAAGCAGTGAGGAAATTGGGAATTTGAAGTGGAGATGTTTGGCTTTGGAAATATGATATCAGTGTATGTGTTGTTACCCATTGATGTCAAACATGAAGTGTAACAACTTTTGGTTTGCATGTTAACTTTATTCTCATAGGCATTGTTTAGGATTTGCTGACACACTGACACACAAGCATTCATGTAGAACTTAGAAGCCAAATTTTGACTAAAACCAAGGAGACAAAGCCACAAATGGTTGACCTGGTGCCGTCTTTCAAGGGGCTTTTGTTCAAAGTAATTAATCCGTAACTGCTTAGAATCACATGTCTTGTGTTAAGTTTCTGCAATATTTTAATTGCTGACTTTTGGGGTACATAACCAGCTTGATAAAAATGTTCTAATTCTGCTTAATGTACACTTGACTCGTTTGGATAATTCAGTGGCTGACAATTGCTGCTGCTGTATGGTTGGTTTTTATATATAGCCCAAGGTATTGCCATTCATATTTTTTATGTTTTTACAAATTTTCACTTGCCCAGTAGGTTGCTCTACATATCAAGTTATTACCCAATACTAATAGCTCCCCTCCCCCCCGTTGTATTAATTTCATTCAATCCCATTCACTTTCACCCTGCCCCCACAACCAAATTGAACATAAAGATGTGCGAAGCTGCAGCAGCACCTTCAGTCTGATGCTAATGCACATCCACTCCCTCCTGCATACAAATGTTTCTTGACTCAAGCTTGCAGTTTGCTTGTCATTGGATCTTCATTTACTCTTGGGGTATTTGACACAGTATAGCTTAACCCTTGTTATTCCAATCCCAGCATCAAAAGTATTATTCACTATAAATGCATATTTCCGACATTAAATGATGATTTCGCAAAGAACAGAGCTTTGAAATGTTTAGTTTTGTGAGGGATGATTATATTAGAAGTATTTCTGAGCAACGGAAGCGCTAAATGTGGCTTGATCACTGATGTGGGTGACAGGATATTAGATTCCTTTTGCCTTTCCTTAATTGGTTCAATCTTGAGCCTGTCGAACCTGATTAGTGTTTAACTAGAAAAGCACGTGGATTATAGAGATAGTCTTTATTTTCTAAATAAAATTTTCTATCTGGCATTGGGGTCATTCATTATACTTTTAAGGTGAGTCGCATGTTGTCTACATATTAATTGTGATATAGTAAATCTCTTAAACAAATTCTATATAACCGAGTTAAGTTGATAAGTTATGGTCACAGCTTGTATGGCATTTGGGAAATGGGTAATTCATATACAAATCATTGTACAGTAAAGGTGTTTTTTTTCCTCCTGTGTGTCAGTTGTGCACTTAACAAAAATGAATTTTTACTTTGGAGAATAACCAAATATGAAAATTGCAACATGTTCCACAAATAAAAAAAACGTAGTGGTGAGCGACCCTTCTGGGGCATGAATTCAAGTATTCTTTGCCTCGTTTCAGTTGCAAATCAGCATTTTATTTGAAAGTCAACATCTGGTTAGTTTCCTAATTAATGTAACTGAACATGAAATAAGCATTAATCAATATATTGTTTTTCTGCACTTATACATAAAGCCATTTTGGAGGAAATCCAATTTTCTGAAAAAGAGGCACAGTTTTCTTTTTCTCCCTTTTTACATCTGGTAGAAAGTTTATACCTCGCCCTCTTTATTTGACTCTTGTCTCATTTGGTAAAAGTAGGTTTAATGCTTATGAAATGTAATGTGTTTTCTCCCAAAGAAAATATTTCTCTATAGTAATGACCATTTATTTTACAGTTAATTCATAGTGAATTTATTATCTGCGTTTTAACGTATAATTCTCCCAAAGTAATCAAACTGTAAAATGGAACACTGACAATTTCTCAAATTCATTTGCCCAAGTGTTTGAGATATGGGCTTACAGTGCTTCTGGTGTGGTTAAAAACATGATTTCAAATAGTTGTGGAAGAAATGTAACAATTCACAATTCCTCACTTGCTGTGTTCTGTTTGCAGAGGGCCATTTGGCAAAGTAGTTAAACTGTGCTGCAGAATATAGACAATGTAGAGACAAATCTCACAGTTTAAAATGTTCTTTAAAATGATTGCCCCAGGTTGATATGAACAACCTTGCATTCATAGAAAAATAAATTTGTGACTATCTCTACTTTATCCCTTAACTGTTCAACCTGTCCTTGTAGCATTCAACATTTATCGCATATTCTCAAATCTCTCTTGTAGAAATTATGCTTTTTACATAAACTGGAAAGAAAATCAGAAAAGTAAACCCTGTATCATCTGAAATGGTCAAATGACAAACCATATGGTCTCGGAATAAATAAGAGTTCATACTTCACACTCTTTGTAAGGCAGTTGCTGACACTTGCACTGCCCATAGCCATTGATGATCACAAGTGCCCCTTCTTCATGGCTGGGCTCATACTCATTATAGGGTACCTGTGTGGCAAGATCTGCCATTGGCTGTCGCTGCTGGGTCCTCATCTGTCTGCGGTTTTGAATAGCCGAACAATGGCGTATCCGCCTTAGTGTCGGAGGGCAGCACTTCCGTGAGATATACACAACAAAAATGATGATAAAGAATGAAAATAGAAGGGCCATAGTTCCAATGATAACCCTTTGAGTCATGACGGTGTTGTCCGTAGCTAAGAAGTCATCTGTTACAGCTGGCTCTTCCAACAAAGCAGTAGTTGCTTGAGCAGTGCGTGGTGTTTGTGTTGTGGTTGTTGTAGTTATGACTGTGGTAAAGCTTCCAAAATCCTCTGCATAGTCCTGTGTGGGGGTTGGCTGCATAATTCCAAAGAAGGAGCTTGTGATCTCTGCAGCTGTTGTAGCCTCTGTGGTTGTACTAACGGTCTGAATGACTGGTGCAGAAAAATTCTGGCAAAGTTGGAATCCATATACAGCATCAAGTATCTCCTCACCTTGGGCATATTCAGGACTGTGACAAAGAATGGAATGTTCCCACCTTCCCTTAAAGGCGCTAAGCCAACTGGCCAGTGAGCAAATCCTTTTGGTACATTCCCAGAGGTTGCTTGACAACCCAATTGTACCCAAAGACTGCCACATATCCAAGACTTGAGGTTCCAGACTGCTCAGTTTGTTGTTGTCCAGCAGCAAAATTTTTAAATTTGGCAGAGTTTGAAACACATCAGGAGTCAGGACACGTATTTCATTTCCCGTGAGGTCTAGCTTCTCTAAAGTAGTCCAGGTCCACTCCATGCCACATGATACGTTGCTGATTTTATTCCACTGCAGATACAGAAACTGGAGGGCAACAAGGCGAGGGAAATGGGCCAAGTTAATCTTGGTCAGCTGATTGTGCTCCAAATGGAGCTCTTTTAGTTTAATGAGTCCAGCAAATCCATTCCGGGCCAGGCTCCGTAGTCGGTTGTTGCTTAGGCCCAGATATTCCAGACTACGGCAGTCCCAGAATGCCCGAACAGGTGTGGTGCGAAGTAAATTAGAGCGGAGGTGAAGTATTTGGAGCTTCCTAAGTCCGTGAAACAGTTCTGGTTCCAATGATGTCATCTGATTGAAGGACAGGTCCAATATCTGAAGATTGATGAGGTGGATGAAGGTTGTGTTGGGCAACTTGGTGATACGATTGGAGCTCAGATTGAGGTCCTTGAGTTTATAGAGCCCTTGAAAGGCATCCTCTTGTACTGTGGTAATCTGGTTATGATCTAGATGTAACCATGTTAGTTGGCTGAAGCCATAGAATTGATCGGGGCCAAGTTCAGTGATGCTATTGTGGCGTAGTGACAACCCCAGAGCACTCTTGTCCACGCCGTCTGGTGCAGCCTTAAGCCCCTGGGTGTCGCAGTAGAACTGCAGGTCCTCACAGCGGCATTTTTGAGGGCAGGTTGTGCATGATGCAGGAGACAGCAGGCACGCAAGGAGCATGCTGATCACACTCAGAGCCACTGGTGCAGATCCCACCAATGGCCACCTTGAATGGAAACCTGGGGGTGGGGGGTTAAGGACAGGAAAATAAACTGTGGGGCGGGAAAGGTAATCTCTGCAAAGCACTTTAAACTAGTTCATGGTGTGCTGTTGGTGTATGCTCTGTTTTCCAAACATACAACAGACATTTTGCATTGACACCTTTCATATTACATCTGACATTATGAAACCTGTCATTACAGATTAATGGACAATATTATTTAATTAACCATCTCGTGACTGGTTAAATGCTTACTTGGAATTTGTTTCCTCTCACTAGTTGTAGTGAGCCTATCATGTATACAAAATAGCAATGAGGAGCAGACTTTCATTCCAGCTTGTCATTTATTTCTAATATCCTGCTGGATGTTTTTTTTTTTTTTTTTTCTTTTTTTGTCATTTTTAATAAGGTAACATTTCTGGAGTTACATTTATTCCCCAAGTTTTTTCATGACTTTAGCAATCTACTTTGGGGGGTTTGGGGTGGGGGAGGTGGAATAAAGGAATATCTTCCCTGTTCATGTGATGGGTGGGGGGGGGTAGAGCTGTTGCAGTAAATGGACAAGGCAGAAGAGCTTTTAGTCCTCAGCCTCCCTCACTCTTACTTGTATTCTCTATTCATCTACAGACCTGCCATATAAAGGGCTAACTTACCCATTCTTTTGTGCACATCGGAGGCTGCATTCAACTGTCCTTTCCCGCAGACTCTTGTAGCAACCAGATGGAAGAAAAATCCAAAGGGAAAAAGCCCTTTCGAGTTGGCACAAAAGAAATCAGCCTCTTTGGAAATAAAGCAATTCTGAACCCACCCAGTTGAAATAAAATGTAATATTCCATGTCCCAAGATGACGTATATTCCTGTAATTGTGTCCAAGTCCCTTAAAATCCAAGCTTGAATAAAATGGTTAATGTTCTTTTTGTTCCCCTTCAGCCCACAAATCCTTGAGATGAGAATTTATTTTTTAAGTTGATCAGTTGCATCCAGAACGACTCCAACGGACAGATCCCCCACCCCCCCACCCCCAGGTTTTCTTCTTCTTTTTTATTTTTTTTAATCCTTTTTGTTTCTCTGCAGTAATGTTAGATCAGATGGTTGGAGATCAATTGTTTCTGTATAATAACAGTGGTCATCCAACCCTAACTTGTTGATGGCAGCCAAAGATCCAGCTTCCGACGCCGGCTCAGTCTCAGCATCGCCTCTGCAGAGCTGTGAGCGGAGCCCTCGTCTGCGCTGAGATGCAGAGAGAAAAAAGCAGAGCAGGGAAGCAGGGATGTTATTCTGTGCTTTTTGTTGCAGCCACTCACTGCTACAGAGTGGTGGCAGCCTGGCGTCGATCATCACTGCTATTTCTCTCTCTCTCCCCCTCTCTTTCCCTTTCTCTCCCCCACACACAAGCCTCTCACTCTCTTACTCAGTCACTTGCTCTCTGCCTCATACACACTTCTTGCGCACCTTAGTTTTCCTTCAGCTCCCTCTTGCACACCCCTTCCCTCCCATTGCCATTGACTCGTCACCATCAGAATATTGATATCTTGAATGTGTTGCAGCAGCTTGCTGTTGAAATTAACCACAGCTGTAAATCTCAGCCTTGCCTTGCTGTTGTTCTATAGGCACTATAAATGAACACATGGGAGAGACATTAATGGTGGGGGGGGGTCACACAACAAAGTAAAATGTTCTCCTTTAACTTCTGGCTCTAGACAAGACAAGCAAGTTGTCCTACATTGACAGGATTGAGTCAATGGCCAGTATGCTCAGTTAGCATGTCTTGGACGTGCTACTTTAATTTTTGAGCACTTCAACGTTACACACAGCCAGCTGCTCTGTGAATTAAATTAGGCTAGTTTTTAAAATGTTACCACTGAGACATGTGAATCACAAGGTGAGATCAAAATAACCAAAAGCTGCAAGTTATTTGTTTAATTTTTTTTATTTCTTTTTTTACTTTTAGGGAAATAGATTTGATATGCGTTTTTAAGACTAAATATCTCACTACCAGTGACATACCAAACACTAATATTTGGTATTTATTTAATCGGGATGGTGGTTTGAGCCACGATAAATTTTTAAACTTTGGCACTTGGCTCCTATCACTCATCTTTAAGTTAACAAATCTATAGGCTTGTGGGTCTTTCCACACCCCTCCCAGCTTAATGCCTGTGTATCAATTAGATATGAATTTAAAGTTTAGTTAAATATTATTCCCTAAGTGGTATTAGAAAAATAATGAATACTGCTATGACCTTTAGCAATACATGGTAGTGAAATGTATAAAACAGGGTAGTTGACAGTTTTACTGCTTTAAAGTTGACTTGTAGAACCATTTATTTTTCTAATTCCCAACCAAACAATGTTCTTATGTTCTAAATAAGATCTTCTGAGTATTGTAAAAGATGTGGCAGAGGGGGAAAAAAAAACTGCTTCTGTAATGAGCACCTGAAAAGTAGTACGTCAGTACTCTTCAGTACTTATTTTTTTAAAAAGAAAATATAGACTGGGTATGGAAGAAATAGGACTGAGAAATTAGGGGCAGAGCAGACTAAATCTCGGCACAGCCATTAGCCCATGCAAAATCGCAAGGGATTTGTGCTTCCTGGCCCCTAACTCTGTGCTCAAACCCCCTTAATTGTCAAAGGGCATTGGGGGAAGGGGGAGGTGAACACCATGTGGTGGTATGTTGCAGTTGATTTCCCCATTACCAGGGGGGTGAACAGCCTGGAGTCCAGCTGTTTTTTGTGTGTGTGTGTTTTCCTCCACTTTCCTTTTGTACCTATTTGATTTTTTTTTTTTTTTTTTTTTTTTCCTCTCATTTCCTGATATTTCAGTATCCTTTTGTCTCTCCCTCTTCCGTCCTCTTTATCCCTCAATTC
>JBAMYA010000002.1:11513430-11556312 GCA_037176975.1 Arrhamphus sclerolepis
ATATAAAAGTAACACAAAGTGCTTTACATAATATTAAAACGACAACAATGAACAAAAAAAAACAAGATGTAAACATTCCACATTTATTATAGTGCTATATAAATAAAGATTGATTTGATTTGATTATACTAGAAAGGAATTGAGATATTCGGATGAGGGCAAGTAGAGGCACAAATACAAGCTGGCCATATCATCTTCCCCGTATCTACATCTCTATCAAATACTCTTTCCTGTCTGATTTATATTTTGCCCTAAGCATGACCCACTGAGATTGGGGTCTCTTTTGGGTATTGTTTACGGAAAAAAATGTTGTCCATGTTTTTTTCTTTTTCTTTTTTTCTTTTTTTTAATTCAAGCCAAGTGAAGTAGCAGTATTCCAGAAGAACACAACTCATGCCTCATCTGCCTTTCCTTAGATAGCAGCGACAGATGGGCCTCTGAAGTGCTTTGCCCCCAGTATGTTTCATACCAGCACGTACCTTAATTTTCCCTCTCAAAATGCACAGGCAGCACATTACACTTGATTTACAAATTCATTTGGAGTTTACAGTTTCTGTATTCAAGTTATGGGGTAGAAGATATTTATCTGATGCTTCCTAGGCTGGCAGTACCAGCACATTTCTCATAGATATTAAGCAGATTTATTATTTTAAGGTGCTCATAGTGCTGTAGTATGTCTGTATTATTGTTTGTTCCCCACTTAATTACAGGCTGCTTTTTCTTATGTTATTCTGCTTTATTTATCATTTCGCATTCTTTTTCCTCTGCTCTGGCTTTCTGTCATTTTTTGATTTCTCTTCCTGTTGTTCCATTACAGACTCCAGAAGAACTGGATGATTCTGACTTTGAGACGGAAGATTTTGATGTACGCAGCAGGACCAGTGTGCAAACAGAAGATGACCAGCTTATTGCTGGCCAAAGCGCTCGTGTAAGTAGTACAGTACTTTGGATCGTATTTATTAGCATTACAGAGTTGGGATGGGTGCTCTTGGACTACGTATCTGTTATCAATATTGATTACATATACCAATATCAATACTTAATGATACACCTGTCTGCTTTAATTTTAGAGTGAAACATGTAGATATGTCATAGGTTTCAAAAGTTATTAAAAAAAAAAAATAGCTGGTTTGAACTTAAAGGAATATAATAGGACTGCTTGCTTGCTTTTGTAACAATGTTACATTAATGTGACAAGTTCCAGACATGTATAGCTGCATATGTAGCTTTAGACTTTGGACTGTAAATAAAAAAAAAATTAAATAAAATCTGTGTTCACCTTTTTAAAGTCATAACCAAGAAATGTGACAGTGCCATCAAATGAACTTTGTCTAGCATTGTCATAATAGTAATGCATATCAGAATATGTATTATATATTATACTGAAAGACAATTAGAAATAAAAAATGTGTAATGTTGAAAATATTTGTTTTGATATTTTAGCTAATTTGCAGGGGGAAAAAAACAACAAAACCTGTCAGTGATGTGTGAGGGCAACCCCCCTCCAAATGTTAAAATAATTGCTCATCAATCGTAATCGAAGTAACATGTTCAATTAACTGTAATATTGATTGGAGGCCATGTTTCCCAGCCCTAATTTTAAGTATACTGGGGTAATAATTTACACTCAGAAAGCCCTCGTGGCAGAATGATCCATCAGTATGTTTCTGAACAAATTGTTTTGATCATTGATTTGTTTGGAGGGGTCCTTTCGTCTTTGCAACTCTGAACGGCTTTATACAAGCTTAGGTGACTCTAGAGAGACAGTCCTGTTTACCAGTAATGGAATTAAGTATCAGGTAATGATATTTGATTTCCTGCTCTAAATTGTCTGTTTACCTCAGACTGACAAGCTATTTCATTGAATGTCTAATTTCTTGTTTGAAAGCTGCCCTGTAACAAGTTAAACATGATATATAGGTGTGTTAAGCATGTTTGCACATCATGTTGCTTATTACTAAACAAAGGCTCTTTCAGTGGTCTTCTTAAAATTGTACAGCATTTCCATTGACTTCAGAGTTTTTAATTCAGTGGCTCTAAATCGTTTTCTGAAGCATAACTTTTGCTTTTGAACAACAAAAATCTACAAATCACTAACAGATTACTTGTCCATCTTACATGAATATTTCTTGAATGCATTGCTTTTTATTCCAGTTTGTACTTATTCCAACACTTTACATTTTGATGACTAAAATTCACCTTTAGAGAGCAGTCCTAATGAATATATTATTAATGAAGAATTTGGAAAATCAAAAAAAATGTATTAAACAATTTTCACATTAGGGCAACATGCCATTATAGTAACTTAATCATCTTGCCTGCCAAGAAGACCTGTGCACTGCAAAAGCAACAGTATGTCAGGGTGTACTTTACTAACCTTCTACACTTGCTGTTATTTTTACTTCAGGCTATCATGGCCCAGTTGCCCCAGGAGCAGAAGGCAAAGATTGCAGAACAGGTGGCTAGTTTCCAGGAAGAGAAGAGCAAGCTGGATGCAGAAGTGTCCAAGTGGGATGACAGTGGCAATGACATCATTGTGTTGGCTAAGCAGATGTGCATGATTATGATGGAAATGACAGACTTTACCAGGTGAGTGTGGAGTAAAGGCTTGGCTCACAGTTTTGCAAATGATCACACATCTTGTAAATGTATTTTTGTTTTTTTAATCGTCAGTTGGAAATCCAACAACCACAAAAGAAATTTGGGAGGATATAGAAAATGCAGTACACACAGTTCTCAAATACAGTCATATTTTTGGCCCATTTCAAATTGTCCCAACTATTTCTGATTCAGAGGATGTAATTAGTGATCAGACATGGTAAAAATGTTAACCTAAAAATTTTATTTTATTAGTTTGTTTGTTTTTATTTGTATCTACCAGTGACTTTGAGTTGTAGACTCTACTGGTCAGAAGTCCTGTAAATATGTCATCCTCAATGTTGCAGTTTTCCACTTGAACTAAAATCTCACCAATAAAATGTCTGTGACAGAATGCAAAGGATTACGCTAAGCCTGTGTCACATGAAATCTTCCCATGAGCCTACATTTGTTTCCTAACATTCTCCTATATTTGCACAATACTTCACATGGAGTTTAACACTACTATTCATGCATCAGAGCTTTTCATTTTACTTAAGCAGCAGGATAGGTGGGATTTCTTCTTTATTATTTTTCCATCTTCTGTAATCTCACTATGCACAGCTATAAGCAGAGCATCAAATCTTCTTTTCCCCGGGTACATGAATAAGATGTGTGCTTTGTAAAAATTTAAATGGACCGTCTCCCTCAACAGAGCTGCTACAGGCCACATTCATACTTGTGAGTGGATTGATGGCAATAAAGATGGTGGGAATGAATCCATCTAATCGGATATTTATTCACTGGATAGGTACTCCATTTTCAGTTTTGGGATTTGGATAGTATACAGTCATATCAGAATTACACATTAGTCTTGTTCTTTTTTAGACACCAGTCTGGATTTTCTCGCCTGCTTTTCTAGGCTTTTATGGTCTGCCTCTTCGTCTTAAGCAAGTGAAATATGGTTGGATCTCTTTGAAAGCCATTACAGAATATTTTTGGTCTTTGCTCATCTGTAAGGTGATCTAATTAGCTTTTCTGAAATTGGCTGAATTTGAGCAGTGTATCTCTAGAATAGGAGTTACCTAAGTACCACAAAAATTGTGTTTTCTAGGTGACAGCACAAGTCAAAGTTATTCATTACTAGTGCATTTAAGTGTTTACTTTTTTTTTTTTTTTTTACATAAACTTCTGATTTTCAACAAATCAATTCAAAACTCCCATTGATTTGACGCACACAAATTAAGCCTAAGGCTAAGAACAAAATAGGGAAGAAGGTATACATAGTGAACCTCAAGAAATTCCAGACCAGACTGAAGACCAAAAGGTGTTCAGGAACCTTTGCAAGGCAAAAAATGTTCAGGTAGTAGGAAAGGTCGCTACTCTGATAAACTTCTGGATGGGGGAGGTGGTGGGATCGACTCACTGATTGAGCACACTGTGGGTAGAAGATGTCATTCTGCCGTTTTTCTCATTTAGCGCCACCATTATGCATTATAAAAACAAACAGAAACGATACAACCATCATTAGCTCCTCCAATATTTTATGTCAGTTTAGGTTTTTTTTTTCATTCTTCATTTTGCAACATCTTCTTTTTTTGTTTTTTTTGTTTTTGGCGGTTGACTTAGAGCTAAAGCGGTGCATAACCGCCACCATGTGGTTTGGAAATAGTGGTTTACATGCAACTAGATCTGTCACAGCAAGTGTTGTTCCCGTCTACGTTTACTAGAATAATTGGAGAAAGCCATAGAACAGAAAGACACAGGTCTGCAAAGCCTGAGTGGAGTGTGACCTCTGCCTCCTTACATATCATACAATGTGGCAGTCAGGTAGCCTCCACTGATAATTCATCCAGCTGTTTGTCACATCCTCAATTAACAGTTACTCAGTGTCATTAGAGGTCGTGTGCCCATGTCATCACAGTTCCTCCATGTATTTACTTCACATCAAGTCATTCCAAGCCTTCTCACTGCTTTCCTCCTCTTTGTTGGACTGTTTCATCTTTTTTTTTCTGCCCAAACAGTGCTCTACCAGCATTGAACAGTTTATTCTTTAAAAGATGCATTTAAGATTGTTTTTGGTCATGTCTTGTTTATATTACATTGGAAATTGGATGGGATATGTGTCTCTGTATTGCTGTCTAGCTCATATGGTGTATGCAAAAGGGCATCTTCAGTGTCTGTGTTTTTTCTTCACTGCTTGACTGTGCCTTTTTTTCTTTCTTTTTCTTTTCTTTTTTTAAAGTGAATCATTTTAGACATTTTATCGCCCAACTGTGAGTAACATCCCACAATGATGAAATGCCGTCTCTTTATCCATGTCTACTGAATGGGTCAAAGATCCTGTCTCACTGATTGAAGATGCAAAATTATGAAAAGCTATTGCAGAGTTTGAAATATATAGTCAGTTTTTTGACTGAAGGTGTAGCTCCTTTGTCTACAAAGAACTATTTTGCAACCTTTTCCTGTTATAGTGGATGTATAAATTTAGCAGGTTACTGATTTCAGTGACATTGCATAAAGGCTTCCTCTCCAACCATTTCAAACTGTAAAGTGGTCCGAAGGTATTCAAATCAAAGGGGTCTCTTATGAAAGCAGTGTTTTGTTTTGTTTTTCCCTTGTAGCATAGGTTAAGTGGAAAACATTTTTTTTTTACTACCATAGCAAGTTACAACTGTTTTTTCATAATGAAAAAATTCCAGACAAACGTCTACAAATATTTCTTTTGCAGTCAAACAAAGTAAGACAGGCAAACAGAAAAGTTTTGTAAATGTAGTTTTTGAAATGAAAGAGTACTTTTTTATTCTGGTACTTTTAGGAATGTCCTCTTTTTGTATTTCGGAAGTCAGACCAGTCCATGTTTGGAATAATCAAGTATGAAGGGCATCTCTGTTCTTAATGGTTTCAGCAGATACTGATAAGCATGTTCTTTGCATTCTCAAAGTTCAGATTGGACTAGGTGTATGTTTTATGTCTGAGTGAACATACATTTGTCCAGCATATACTCAGTTCACTTATTTTTTTAAACACACTGCCATTAATTTGAGTACAATTATATGCCACTTGGAAGGTCAGTTGCTGAGTAATTCAGCTTCCGCCCAAATTATTGTCCCCCAACCTTGAGCTGGCATTAAACTCTGATGGTTAATTCTGCATTAGGTAATTGATCTGGAGCTAATAAATCTGTACAGAGTGAGAGATTCATGTTGACTGGTGCATCACATTTTGCTTTTATAGCAACTCTTGTGAATACATGGATAGATGAAACATATTTGGAAGCCACCTGTCAAAATTCTGCGCTGTAGTGTATTGGGCTTACACATCTGGAGGGCTGCAGCTGTCATGGAAAATAAAATGCAAAACTTATTTCCGTTTATAGAAAAGCAACACTTTCAGACAGTCAGGTTTTGTTGCCTTGTCTGAGTACGTAATTATTCCAGGTGTTACTTGACTTTGTGAGATTGTGAGGACAGATTTATGAATGATCTTTAAATAATACCTTTTGGCTCATATTTAGGAGAGATAATTTGTGGGATATTTTTTTTAAATTAATTTACATAATTTCAGTGTATTGTCAGCTGGATTCATGTTCATATTCATTTTTTTTTTTTGTCTGTCTTTTGGTCCCCAAAGCCATCAAAATTCCTCTAGATTTTTCTCCAGGGGATGATCTGTCTCATGAGAACACTCTGAATGTGCTCTGATGCATGGCCTTTTACACCAGGGCCCTGACTCGCTTTACATTAGAGATGCAGACGGAGAGCAGGAGAAGGGAAGGGACTGGAGAGGAGATGAGAGGGGAGGGAAGAGGAAGTGAGTGAACAGAACACAAAATTCCATCTGTTCTGGGTTGGATGGCTCTTTTTTTTTAGCCTGGAGAAAAGAGCTTTGAATCCAATTTGTGCCTCTTGCCAACTGTGTCCTAGAGTCCCTTGAGGGTGGGGGTGCTGAAAAATGGCAAATGGCTGACAAGCTTTACAGTGGATCAGGTCAGGGCCTGACTGACCTGTGCAGGGATGGGCTTTGTGTGGCTCAACAGTGGCCAGGGATTGACTTGTAATATTGGGTCAGAAAGAATTTAAATTAAATTTGACTTATCTTGCTTCAGTGTTCTGTTTTCTTTATAGCTCTTTTTGTAATAAAGCTGGACTAACAGTAACCTAGTCTCTCTTCTGGTTGGATCCTAAATGGGCAGCCCAGATTTGTACACGATGTGTTGATTCAATGTGACGAGTTAATTCTTGTTTTCTGTGGGTCGCCTTAGAATCAAAGCACTGTCAGGCTTAGTTTCAAAAACACTATTGCTTTGTTTTCGTATATGTTTTGTATTGATAAAATGTTACAATGTAGTGTACCAGACTGTTTTATATCATGTGAGGATTGATGGTGCTGCAAGAAGTGACAGTAATGTGATTCTTTAACGACAGGATTCAACACAGTGTTCTGCCTGCATTTAATGGATTATTAAACATTTTCAGTTCTGACTGAACAATGTGCTGCCAGTGTGTGCTAGTGTTTTGTGTTGGAATCATCTGTGCAACAGCGTATACTTTTATGTCTCTGGTGTTTTTCTGAACTATTCCCATGGTTCATCATATGTTCCCGTTTTTGGTTGGAAAAACAACCCTCCAAAACAAACAGGGGCTTCATGACTGGGATTTTTCTCCTTCAAATAGAATGAGTGCAGTAGAGATGAAGCCGCCACTGATCTTTCCATGTTTTCTCTTCAGGGGGAAAGGGCCTCTGAAGAACACATCTGATGTCATCAGCGCTGCCAAGAAAATTGCAGAGGCAGGATCAAGAATGGACAAGCTGGGCCGCACCATTGCAGACCATGTAAGTCATAAGCCTCCATTACCAAAGAGGTGATGTAAACTATACTTTTGTGCTCCCAACCTCAATGTACAATTGCAGTGGCTTTCAACCTATTCCAGCTTTAAAAAATATTGTGGTTGTGTGAATCAAATGAAAGCATGCCAGGCCAAGTAAACAAGGGAGAACATGAGCATATATATATTTATAATTAAAGTTGTATTTTCTTAAGTGAAAAAAAAAATTGTATCAATAAATGCTCATGCTTACAATTATTCAAGGACATCGCATCTTGATCCATCCACCTGCTTTGAGAACCTCCAGTTAAAAAATTTGTTTTTTACAATTTTCTTATGGAAAAACTCTGTTTCCGGTACTGAACTCAGCTCATTACCTTTTTATAATACCATGCTACAGCTGCTTTCTTACATCTCTTCAAAAATTTATTAGAATCAAGTTTTCAGACTTAGAATAATTTTTTTTCCTTGGACCTTTCTGTCCATTTTGCATGCTGATACATATTGTAATGTTACATTTTCTTTTGGTGATCAAAGGCTAGTGGTCACCTAGCCAGTGTATTATATGCTCGAGATTACCGAGCTCTTGACATGAGGAAACATGCATTCACTTATCCATGGCCTCATTTTTTTTTCAGTCAAATACTTGCATTGAACCACTTATTAGAGAGACACATTGTACATGATGCATCTTCAAACACACTAATGACTTATCTCTTAAGAAGATATGTATTGCTACTGTTTCTGCAATATTTATGCATATTATTGTGATGTCTGCAACAGAAGATGATTGTTGCATTGAGCTTCCTTCCTGTAAAATAATTGCTTCTGTAGCTGATGTATCAGCTGTGGATTACTCCCCTCATATCCAAACATACAACAGCTCAAGAAAGAGCATTTAGTTCAGAAGATTGCTAATGGATTTTCATTTGGTTAAGTTTCAGTCTCTTATTTTGTGTTATTGACAACAGTGAGTAAGTGTACGTGTCTCAGAAATGACCTATTTCTTAGAATAAAAGCTAGGATTTAATTACAAGACAGGAAAAAAGAAAGAAGAAAAGGCATCCATGTCACAAAAAAATAAGTGATTTAACGTGGGCTAAGAGCAAAACAGGGAAGAACATCAATGTGCTGGACATCAAGAAATTCTGGCCTGTGCCCTCGTCAATTCAGCAAGGAACGGATCAACACCAACTGAAAGATGAGTGGTGATCCTGTCTACTGTTTGGAATAACTGGAGAAAGCCATAGCAGAGAAAGTTGCAAGTCTGGAAAGCCCCAAATGAGTGAGAGTTCTGCCCCCTTACACGTAATATTCCCCAGTACTTGGAGAGTTTCAACTGTCAGTGCTGATCTCATCCTTGCTGAATTGACGGAAAGGAAGCTTAATTTAAATTGAATGTTTTAGGGTCGGGCAACCTGAGCAGGATGTATTCCTGCATTTTGCCTGAAGAGAGCTGGGATGGGCAACAGCAGATCCCCATGACCCTGCACAGGAGTTAGCTGATATAGATGATGGATGAATGGTTTAGGTTTTTCTAATGCACATTACTACCTAGAACTGAAAATAATTAAATATGTTGTCTGGCTTAGAATTATGACTAACAGACTTTTTAAAGTCAAGATTTCCTTATGCAAGGAATTAAGTTTAGCAATTGGTTTAAGACTTAAAAAGTTTAAGTAAGTAGTTTCTTCCATATGTACTTGTACAGCATTAACAAGGAAAAAAAAACAGACCCAGAGCTTATTGTACTGCATTAAAAATTGAATTTTCCCCCTCTAGATTCAGAGGGCAAGAAGTGTTTCAATTAACCTTTTTTCCAGTTTTCTAGTTTAATGCCCAAGCAAGGTCTTCAATTACTCTGACGATTTCTGGACATTAAATTTGAAAACAAAAAATTTAAACATCTGCATTTAGATTTCAGCAGGATTTTCTCCCCTATTGACCTTTTGTAATGAGCTGTTAGCCTCTTGCATAACTGGCAAAACAAATTTTATTTAAGGGGCCTTCGTATTGATAATTTTACAGACCCACATTTGTCATTTCTTACCTGCAATGACCTAATTCTATTTTGATTCATCCTAATGGGGAATAAGACCACCTGGAAAGTTACTTTTATATGCCTCACTGCAGTTTCTCAAGATGCATATGCAGTTGCATTAAAGATTGAGGATTAATCAAAATGGTGTTATTCCCCCAAGGAAAACAGATGGGAAATTGTGCAGGTGTGCAAATGTGTACACTTGTGTGCGCATGCCTGCATCTGAAATGACTGTTGACTGGCATTGACTCTTTTGTGGGCACACATGTATGGATGTTAAATTTAGGTGACTATTTTATCCTCCTGCCATTTGTAGGTTCTTGTTTCTTGACTTTTTTTTCTTCCCCTACATGTGTAGTTTGTGTGGATGTACACACACTGTGTTATAGGATTTCTGGGTTTGAAGCACTCAAAGTATAAATAAATGAGGAGCTTCAGCTGTTGAAACAGACGTTTTCAGCCAAGATTGAAGACCCTTCAGCCTATGAACCCATCCAGTTGTCTTGGCTTTTTTTTTTTTTAAAAAAGCTAAAACAAAACACTAGCAAATCAGCCACACCCAGAGCTAACATCAGGGATGACTAGAGGTGGGCATATGAGATTGCTTGAGGTAAAGGGGAGAATGATGAAGTAGAGAGAGCTTTGCATTTGTGTGGATTGAGGTACGGCTCTCCTGAGACAGGAATCCATTAAGAATACTTAGCCTTTTAATTAGCAGCATAATTGCCAGTGTATTGGAATTTTTCCCCATTTTTATTTACGCTGGCAGTTTATATTTAGAGCCATACCTGCAACAAAGCAGGAGATGCCACAGGCCCATTTGCAGCAAAGCATGAGATGTTGGAAGTGTCTACATACTACGGCAGTGGTTAAGTGAGTTAAGCAGAGGCAATGCTGGCACTGCTCATTAACCTAGGCATATTAATCACTTGTGCTCAGTGCCTCAGGCCTGCAGGGTCTGAGGGTCTGCTCTTTGTA
Organism: Arrhamphus sclerolepis; assembly: GCA_037176975.1. NCBI lineage: Eukaryota > Metazoa > Chordata > Actinopteri > Beloniformes > Hemiramphidae > Arrhamphus > Arrhamphus sclerolepis. The sequence goes on from JBAMYA010000002.1 coordinate 11,523,856, forward strand.
TAAAAAGCATTGGCAGATGGTTCCAGACTGATTGCACGACATCATACCCCACATTTTTATTTGTAAGACACAGTCAGTGTGCTTCGGCCCAGAAACTGTAAATATGCAGGTGGACATGGACTAGTTTGGGGGTTTTTGTAAAACAGTTAAGTATATGTAATAGAGCCTTATTAAAATTTAAAGAAATGAGTGTAGTGCAGAGATGAGCTGCTGGATTTAGGTCATTGCCGTACAAAGGTCTGCACTGCAGTTTATTAAGAATTTATGACCCTTTTCTGCAGGACACCTTATGAGAATTCAGTCTGAATGGACTGGTTAGCAAATAATGCTGTGTAATTGAGATGTCTAAAGAAAATGGGTCAACTACTACGTACCCACCAAATTTCCTCTGTTTTCCTTTTCTTTAAAGCTGTATAAAAAGTTAGGTGCACACATGAAGACATGAATAAAAAAGGCTTGCATATAAACAGAATAATAAAATCCTCACCTTATGTTTGTTTTTACCACAGTCTTTATTCTCATGATATATACTGAAATACAAAGTGCACTTTTCCAATTTGCAATCAGTCAGGATAGGTTTATAGTGATCTGTGGGCTCTGTTGCTGGTCACAATCTAATCCCATGTCCGGGCCCCGACGCTCCAGAGTGGACAGCTTGTAAATTACCTAATGCAGCAGAGAAGTAAAATCAACCAGAAATTCTCAGCTCAGCAGATCAAGGGTCAGCCCTCAGCTAGCTGCAGTTCAGCTGAAGCAAATGATACCTCCTTTCTTTTTCTCTGTTGATTGTTATTGAGGCATGTACCCGTGGCAATGGCTTTTGGGTTAATCTTGTTTGCAAAGTTAGATTTTATAATCAAAAAGCCCTCGGCCATCACCATTGATGAGGACTTTGTTACAAACTCTGAGCATTGGGTTTGAGGCCTTAGCTGATGAGTTTTGTTGTTTTGTCATTTATTATTGTCTGTCATGCAAAACCCTGCATGCCTCATTACCATTGTGATTGAACTGATCCAGTTAAAATGTTAGACCGTAGAAGCACTTTCACTCTTGTCTTGCTTGAAATATTGGGTTTGGGGAAAAAAACAAACAAAACAAAAAAACCAAAAACCTTTACAATGTCCAAAAGTCTAAACTGTAAAGGCTGTTAATAAGGATGTCCAGCATACTTGTCTTAATGAGAGGTCCTTTTAAATTGGGCGTATGCTTAAATCAAGATTTAATTTGTATAGTACAGTTCTTGGATTAACTTTTTTTCCCCTACCACCAGTGGTCTTTGAAGCTCTGTCTTCTATCTTCCTTTGTTGATAAATAAAAAAAACCAAAAAAACCACACATTCTGCAACTTTTGAACTCAAGTACGTAGTGTCAACTTTTTTCCTCAAGCACATTTGAAGTGTCAACAGACCACAGCCTGAGGTTGACTATTTCCTATTGTACTGTAGCTAAAGAAACATAATTTACTCTTCATTGCTTTGTGTCTTGTAGTTCTTAAAACTTTGCTTTAGATCCTTCAGCCCCTTTTACAGTTCTTTTTGGTGCAATAGCAGATAAAACTGTGGGGGCTGCTTGTCCCAAACAGGTCCTGATGGGCTATTTTATACATAAACCCACTACTATATACATTGATAATTATTATGGACTTTATTTTTCAAGCTGGGGGGAGAAATTCTCCACTTACCAGCTTTACATGAAGGGGATTTCTATACATTGGGATCAGGGATGGACCCGTTCTTCTTCCAAGACCAGACTGAGGCCGAATGTTTAGAATTTCAACAAATATTTCAAGTCATTATTTTTTGTACGCCACAAAAAGGCAAAAATGAATGGAACAATGGTTAATTCATCAACCAAAACTGCTTCTTGCTATTAAACTAAAAATTGTCTTAATAAACTAATATTTAAGTTATTGAATGCAGCCACATATTGATACATATCCTCTAAACTTAATTCATTAGCTTTTTTTTGGGGGTATACTATTATTTATCCCCAAAGGGAAATTCATTCTCCGCATTTGACCCATCTGGGCTGTTGGATCCAGAGCGGTGGGCTGCCGCGGTGCAGGTGGGGTTTTCAGGTGCCTTGCTCAGGGTCACCTCATCCATGGATGTGGACGTGGGGAAGCACTTGTTCAGGCACTCCCCCCGCCCACATCATTGGTACCAGCCGGGGATTGATGAATTTAAAAAAAAAAAAAAAAAAAGTGACAAATTTTTGTCATATTTAAAGATAAAAAACTTTGTGTCTGAGTGTCTTAAAGTTGCTTTTTAAAAAGAAGCTCTGACATTTTTACATGATTACAAACCTTAATAGAACTTATTGATAATATTACTGATAAGTAATATCTGACTTAGAGCCAGCTGTAGAAGTGAAAATTGTTATTCCATTTTTTTTCCCAACCCACCAAGTAATTTTTATGATGCTAAACATTTTTGCCAACTGATATTTAGCTTGTTTATCTTCATAACCACGGACACCAGAACTAATTAACCATGAAATGTGATAGAGCTCAATGTTAAAAAAAAAAAAAAAAAAAAAAATTTAAGAACAATTTTTAAAGAGAGAGACTTTGGGCAGATTTACTAAGGTTTACGTGTGTTAAAACAAGTGCAAAAAAAAAAAAAAAATGTGCAAACTGATTTACTAACAGTGGGCGCAATGGACCATGTTTAATCCCATTAGTTCGTCCGCCGCAATGAATATGCAGTTTGGGGTGTTGACACGCAAGTCTGCATGTGTTTAGGAGGAGAATATGTAAAGATATTCATTTAGCACCTGCAAAGAGATTCATCAAACCTGTAGCAATTTTGCTCATAGAAATTGCATCTAAATTTAACACATTTTAAAAGGACATAGAGACAGTTTGTATGTAATGCGCACGCATGGCTGTGGTTATTGACACAAGAAAGAAACATCAAACAATGCAAGGATCCAGCATTGCCCTTTTGGAGCTGTTGGAGGAACTCAGAGTGGATTTGGAGCCAGCCACGAGGAGTCATGCACTACCTGCAATGACAAAACTCCTTTCTAGTTTACACTTTTTTTATACCTGAGTCATTCCAGCGTACGCTAGCTGCAGCTGGGATCTCCCAGTTCCGTTTTTCAATGTTATCCGAAGTCCCTAACGTCATATGGCACCTGATGGCCAAGGTGATTAGGTTTTCATGTACTTGGCAGTCGTAGGATGACAGCAAACAAGGCTTTTCTTCTTTATCTTGCTTTTTTTTTTCCCTCGTATTTCTCAGAGTGATAGGAGTTGAATGAATACGCAGCACATTTGTGAAGCCAAAGGCATCATTGCCATCATTGCCAACTTTGTGGCAAAGTATCCTGGGTCAGTGCAGATTCTTTTATTCTGAAAAACAGTTTTCCAAGTTGCAAGATTGGAGATGGCTGGCTTGTAGGTGAGTCAGTTTATGAAATCCTTCGTGAAATAATCTATTACATTGCAAACAAGAGCATGTGTCATATTCATTCATGTTTTTTGAGAAAATTATAACATATGAGAGCTGCATGCTCCTCAATAAGAATATTCAGGAGCATGCCATTGGATTCTTGAAGAGCAGGTTCCGTTGTTTGAATTGTACTTGTGGAGCACTACTGTACAAGCCAGAAAGAAAACACGCACAACCCTCATTTAAATAGGGCGTCTCCAACACGTTTGCATCTGCCACTATTTGTGCAATCAACTCTTAAGTAAATGATGCGCAAACTGTGGTTCCACCTGTCAAAAAAACAAAAAATTGCGGGTGCAAATTACTACATGCAAACTGGGATGTTGATAAATCTGGCCCTTAGAGACAAGGAATTACAATAGCCATGTTGAAATATTTTCTCTTAAATGGATTACGACCTTAAAACAGCGAAGGTAAGACTGAATTTATGTTTTTGGCTTCATGAAATGAACTTTATTTTATCTCTTCATTGGCTGCTGGTTCAGTGAGTTTTGCATGTAGAGCAGTGATGCTGATGTCGTTGGAAAGTGCAGAGTTTGGATTTTAATTGGAAAGGTTTCTTGTGTGGCTACTAGGACAATGTTGCACTAGTGTTGCTGTGCGTGTTTTCCAGGTATAGCATCTATTTACTTTTTTTTTTTTTTTTTTTTTGCTGCTTAGTGTTGAAATTGGGTGTTGTGCATGTATTTTGATGAATTTTGTTGGCAGATACCGGGTTAAGTAAATGTTTGATCACTTATTAGCCTACAGTACATTGTCACATTTGAACGAAGGTTGATGTTAGTAAATTAGCCTCTTGCTTTTCCTTCCGTGCCTGCTGTAGTTGTCTAGTAAAACTAGATGTCATCCCACTTACTTCACATATGCTTAACCCTGGAGGTGGACAAAATTTACAGGCTGCCTGGTGTTTTTTTTGTTTTGTTTTTTTTCTTCTCCCTTTCTTCAAATTCTTCATACTTTTGAAAAGCAAATTTAATAATTTTTGAAACTGAGGACATGTTCAGTGGTGAGACAGCAGCTGTGTGCTCAGTGAAAGCAAGACTGCAGGTTAATATTCGCTTTTTTTAAACCAAAGGACCAACTGCCTCAATAATCAAAGAACCAAATGCCATGGTGTTGTAAACATTTTCCCAGCAACCAATAACATCGTATTTTTTTCTTTTTTTAAAAAAAAAACAAAATTACAGTCTTGATCCAATTTGTCTACGAGACCAAGACCGAGGCTTAACAATCTGAGACCGAAAAAAAAAAACAGGTCAAAATCAGTCGCGAGACCAAGCCCGGTCTTGCACCCTCCATCCCTGATTGTAATGAATGCTACCGCTCACTTCGAGTCTCATGCCATCCTGCTTTAAACTTAGATTGCAGTTTGTCCTTTTCCTCCAACTTCTGGATTTTTCTGATCTGCAGCAGTGAAGGCATTTGTCATTCTCTCTCTTCTCTGTAAGTGGTAATCTCTTTGATATCCATCAGATACAGTGAGTTTTGTCTGATAGAAACAGAGCTAGACTGGCTAGCTAAAAAGAGCTCTCCACTTCAACAACCAGAGCTTGTAGATGAAGCAGTAGCACTCATGTCTCATCTGCTGCTACAGCAACAGGAGACTACTTGTTTTCCACCTCATCTGGCCTCACTTGCACCTCGTTGCAACACAGCTGAGCTTCCCTTTGAACCCAACAATGACCAGCCTGGTACATTCTTTTCTGTCACATGTAATATTCAAAAGTAATTTAGCCATTATGCAATGGTTTAAGCACTGGAACAGAAGGGTATGTTTTGATAATAAATAACATTATTCAGTAAATGAATTAGTGATTAGTGATCATGGATGGTCACCTTAAAACATACGATTATATAGATTTTCCTCGCTGGTAGTATGAAGAGAGAAAAGCATCTGTTTTTCTGTTACTTCTGATGCATTTTTATAAATTGCTAATATGTATGTGAAATGTACATTTTACTTAACTGGAAAGATTGGTTTATGTTTCTGCATCATAACTGTGCAAACCTAACATAAATGCCAACTAAGCTGTAGTTGTCAACCTGACATGTGATTTATGAATATGAGGATGTTGATTCATGCTATGGTAAAGGATGCATCATAGGCTCTTTAGATAGGGCACTGATGTGGTGCAGAAGTGTAAACTGTAAATAATGCGTTATGTATTCTGACATGACTTGTGCATAAACTGAAAATTGACAGGTTAGCAGAAGCATTGAACTGTAAGGTCTTAATTCTCATTTTTAGGTGGTCAGGGACTGTACATCAATGTTTAATTTGCTGCTGGCATGAATGTTTTGTTTTTGTTTTGTTTTTAAAGAGAGAGAAAAGTAAAGAGGACCAAACCTGACAAGTGTGTCAGCAGTGAAGTTACACGGGGAATTGCGATTGCTAGTGTAAGATTTTGGATTGATATTCTTCCGTCTTGAACTATGCCATACCATTGTTATTACCTCAAAACATAGCAAACCTACAAGGAAGTGGGTTTTTTTTTCAATTGTTATAATATGGAGTTATTTGCTAGTTTGAGATTTTAATCGTAATAAGATGTACTCTACCGTTGTAATACTGTACATTGGCAGATATGATGACATTTTTGATGATGTGTTTATGGGTTAAACTTGTGAGTCTGTATTTAATAATTGGTAGTATGTTGTACATTTTTGCATAGCTTTTGCCAGATAAAGCAGTGTTTCCATGTAATAAATAAAGCCAAAATACTCACCTGAGATCTGACAGTAGAACTTGTAAAAGGAACTCACTGAAAAACAAACATGAGAAAACACTTCTTGGGTCCATGGCACTGTCCAACAGGTTTATGGCAGCAGCACATTAGGATGCTGCCTTGTCGGTAAATATTGAAAATTGGCATTTCCTCTGGGCGATACGTCCAGAAAGGTCAGTGCTGGCTGGCGGCATCTCAGAGGCTTTGGCCATCTCTGCTCTGTGTAATGGAATTCAGGGGAACTGCATGGCATTTGCAATGATGAGACCTGACCATGCTGTTCATCATTTATTTCATAGATTTTTACTTTACACATAGGACCATGAGATAGTTTTGTTCAACATCCTGCTTTTGTTGTTTTTTCCCTCTCTGGACTGTGGATTATACACCGAAGACTTGCTTTTGTTTACACTTCATGCTGAACCTCTTTTAGAATATTATTTGACACTACCACTTCACTATGAAGTATGCCAAGTCATGTTTAGGTATTGATATTTAAGGAATGATTTTTGGCAATCTGAATTTAAAAAAAAAAAAAAAAAAACCTGCTTCACAAAACAACTTAATGTACCAAACTTCATCCATAAATACTTGGCTCAAGCATTAAGAGGCCAGGACTCTGACATTTCTGCATCTACTTCTGGCTCCTTATTTGAGAGATGGTGACTCACCTTTTTCATTTGTTTGCCTTGAAAATAATCCATCTCCATCTGTAACTGCAACACTATGGAGACAGGCAAGAGGGACACTTCACACTGTCTCATAGGTAAAATGTAAAACAATAAAATCCTTAACTATGAGAGTTGCACCAAGTTGTTTCCACATATGTAGACACTATTCACAAGAATATTCTCAAGAAAATGTGTATGACTTGTATGCCACTTGCATTTCTATTTATTCAGTTTCAAAAAATGGCCAGAAAATAATTGATGGTAAAGGCTGACTTGTCCATTACAAATGTACCAACATCAAGGTAGCTGACGAGATACCTTTTCTCTTAATAATCATTAAATTGTGACCACATCCTCGTTGACCACATGCACAAATTCTGTTTGCCTACCAAAACCAATCTAAGGTGTTCTCCGGTTCCTCTTTGGTGCAACTTGTGTATTCACATGTCAGTCGCAGCAGAGTTTCCTGAGTGCTGAGGGAAGCCAGCAGCTGAGCTGAGTATAAGCACAAGTGATGCTTTCACAGCACCCTGATCTCAGCCGTCTGAATACTTCCCCAAGCCCTCATTAGCATGGCTGCTGCATTCAGCCTCATCCAAGATCTTTGCAGTTTCATGTGTCTGTGCACGCACACATTCATGCACTCTCTGTCTGACTTAAACACCCTTTCCAGCTTCGGTTGAATTCTCCTGTCTGCATTCTTTTTCCCCCAATTTGGATTTCTCTGATTTACTCCTCCTTGCTGTTACCTTTCTGACTCCTCTTCATTCCTGTCTTTTCTCCTGATTTTTTTCTGGTTCTGTCGTCATCTTCAGCCCTGTTGTTTCCCCCTATTCTCCAGTTTAGTGGCAAAATATTAGTCCTTTCCTGTAAGATGATTATCCCCTCAATGTCTCCTTTACTCTTTCCTCCCTTTACTGTCCTCCTTTAATGAACCTCAGCTGTTACATGTCTCTCCTTACCCTTTTCTTCTATTAATAATGTGACGTCTATGCAATTCAGTGTTAAGTTATAATCTTCATGTTTTTGTTTTAGTGACCTTCAATTTGTTTTATATTTAAAGAATTTTTTTTGAATCTGTTGAAAAGATGTGGAAGTTTTATTTTTTGTATCCTTACACAGTTGTGCTGGGAGAGCTACTTTTTAAATTCTTGCATGGCTGTATATCTGGGAGTGAGTTTATTGCATTTAGTAGAGTCCTCTGTTATCCCACTAGGGAAACCAATACGCTCAGTAGGATTAGATGCATCATAAGTCATAGTGTGCTTGAAGTGTCCAAAATTCATGATCCCCATTGCGTTACATTTCCTATTCCTCCCTTTCCTGGGGGATGATGACTTTTTGTCACCTACTATAAGGTAAAGTACTCAAGCAGCTCTCGAGACTTATTAAAAAGTGGGAGATGTTTTGATGCTGCTGTTATTTGCACATTTGAAATAAGACGGAAAGCTTGATTTTTATCTGGAGGCATGTGGATTCTGCAGTCCAGTTCCCCCAGCTTCCTTTCTGCAGAGATTCTATCAATTAAAACATTGACTGCTGTTAAGTTTCTTTCACCTTTTCCCTGCACACCAAGTTAACGGCTTCCAAAGGAAGCACCCCTCCCTCTCTCGCTCTCCAGGCAGCCAAGCACCTGAAAATACTGTTGTTTTAGTCCATCTTTATTGGCTTACTCACTTAAATGGTCACCTATGGTTGTTTTTATATCATGTTTAGTGAGTGACATGAAAGTCTGTCAGTCTCTGCTCTATAACAGTCAGTCTGTTGATTATTGCTGATAAACCATTTATGACTCGGGTCACTCTGATCTGATATAAAGCATCAGAGCCCCCATGAAATTGTCTACACCCTTCACTTGACGAGCAGCTGAGGAGAGCACTGTGGCCTAATTAGTGTGTTGGCAGGAGGCTTGTTTAGCAACCCAGGAATGGCATTGGAGGTGGATTTCAAAGGTGAAGCCCAAGTCTCATTGTAATTAGACACAAATGATTTAGTTTGCCAGTGATAAAAATGCATTTGTGAGACTCTTCATGCTTCCTCTTTTAAGGGAATTTTATAATCATTTATTGAATTTCTTCTAGTTAATGTAGTCCCCTTCTCCTGCAAAGGAGTGATATTTGTGTTGATAGCTGTATTTTAGCAATACGTGTTTAAAGAAGAAATAAGATGCTTTTAAAAGCTGTGCTGTCAATTGTTTTTAGTCAATGTTCTAAGGTCTGTCAGAATTAATTTATTCAGAAGTCCCTTTTATAACTGAAGATTCCCTCATTATGTTGCTCTGCAAGTACTTGTAAATAGCATTGGAGCAATTTTTAAAGCAAGAGGCGTGAGCACTAGTGTCAAGTGATCTACCATGTTTTGTTTCATCAGCTCTATGACCTTCTCTATTGCTGAGGTGTAAACACTTTAACCCCCATTCCAACAGTTTATATTACAAATACAAGGGTGAAACACAACATTCCCACCATAAGCAGTCTGTGTTAAGAGCTGCTGCTGAAGCCAGTTGAAGTACTTTAACTATAGCTGTTCATTCACACTGTCAACCCCACAACCATATACTATTGTGTTCAATATGATGCGTGTTTAAAAAGTGAGTAAAGCTCAAAATCTTAATAGCTTCCGTTTCTATGTATGCAAATGCAGTGGGAGCGCTGCCCATTCTATTCCAAGTCAAAACAAGAAGAAAAATGTAACATATCAAATGTATTACTTTACAGAAAGTAAAGGAAAATGAATAGTAGTTTGTTTTAAAAAAGAAAAGAAAAATGAGATTATTTAGTTCAGTTGGTGAGATCATTCATTATTATAAAAATGGATATCAAACAGGTGACTCTTATTTAAGGACAAAGGCATGCATGGGGATGTTATGGATGGGCAGCCCAGTCCCCCCCCGACCTTGGTCCAACAGTGAGCTGAATTAAGAAGTGCAGAGGAATTGTGGTCAATCCTCCTGGACTGGAATACCTGTTCACAGGTCCCAGAAGTTGGTCGACTCCATGAACACAGATGTGAAGCAGCTCTCAGAAACAATGGTTATACAACTAAATATTAGCTCAGTGATTCACAGGACTAAACTAAATCTTCGTTTAAACAGTGGATGTTTGAGCTATTTTTCGAACCGCCTAATATTCCTTTTTTCACTTTCTGTAAAGTAATAAATTTGATTAACTCGTGTTCTGATTGGAGAGAGACTGTTCAGAGTTCCCAATGTGTTTGTTTGCATGGAAATAAAAGGTCTTATAAGGATGTTGAGCTTTACACACCTTAAAAAAACAAAACCCAAAAAAAAAAACACATGCATCTATTAGTTTGAACACAACTGCGTTACTGACAGATGTGAAGACTTTAAACCCATCTGTCAATGGAGAAAAACTGTTTCTGCTTTCATGTATTGTTTCCAAAGAAACTTCCCTCTGAATTATTCTCTCCACCAGTTGATTGACAATTACGTTAAGCTTGTAGTTCAATTTTCATTGTGTGGGAAGTGATGATGCTATATATTTGTGAAGATGAGATATGTTGTGGGTGTGTGACTACGCATCTATTAGGGATCTTAATCTTTAAATAAAAGTGCGAGCTCACTTGAAACAAATATTTCAATGCCGGAAAGTGACAGAAGTAGCAAGATATCATTGTATCAACGTTAAATGTGTAGTATTTTAGCCCTGACATGTTTGTGCTCATTTATCGAGAAATGTTAATATTCAGTGCTGTTTCTCTTACAGTGCCCTGATTCTACCTGTAAGCAGGACCTGCTTGCCTACCTTCAGCGGATTGCCTTGTATTGCCACCAGCTCAACATTTGCAGCAAAGTCAAGGCTGAAGTTCAAAACCTGGGAGGGGAGCTGGTCGTCTCTGGGGTTTGTCCAGTTTCTTTTTAATTGTGATACACGGTGGAGAACTTCAGAAAATATATTTACATCCCTAAAATGATTCACAACCCTGTTTTAAAAGCTTAAAAAATATGTTGTTCAGTTAAGTCACACACTCAGATCAGACTAGACGTGAACTAGCCTCCCCTTTATCTCCACTCAACTTCACATTTGCTGCACCTCTAAAGATACCAAGTTCAGAAGCAGCGCACCTCACAGAACGTGGTACAGAAGCCTAATCTTCCCCCTAAAACTAATGACCCTGAGAAGAGCTGTAAAGATGTAGTTTTTAAAAGTACTTTTAAACTGTATCCTTGTGGTATTTTGACCAAAGAACTGCAGTAATTTTAATAAGACCATAGGAAATTATCTTGAAAAAAAACCACAATAAACTTCTGTAAACATATGCACTTAATGTCTACAATGTAGTTTATGCCGAGATCCACACACACTGAATAGTAGAGTTTGTACTGTCTGTAAGAGGTGATAATGGAAAATAAGAGACTTAAAACTGATGTTTGATGAAGTTTTGTAGCTAGAATCAGAGCATTAAGGGTATTTTTTTGTGTTTTAACAGATGTGTGTGTAAATGTTGAATTTTGTTGTGAGATAATCACTGTAAACAGAGCTGTGTTTGTTTCTACTGAAATCTCCACAGGATACCAACATTGCTGGTTTAAAAAAGAAAAAGAAAAAGAAAGGAAAAAATCAATAGACTGCGTTGGTTATTCTATTACGTTTCGTCATTGCCCAAATAAATTAAAAATGCTAAGCCTTGAAGACTGGCTGTTGGTTGTGATAATGGATTTATACTTTGCACTGCACTTTGCAGGTTGTTTTAAATTGAATGAACAGGCAACCAAATGAATGCATTTGCGTGGAAATGTTTCTTTACCTTTTTACTCCTAACAGCACTGTTTAAGGCCATTTTCTACAACTCTTTACTATTAATTAACCAGTTACTCGCCAGTTTAAAATAATTAAATGTGACCTTCGAGTTTAAATAATGAATTCTCCCCTCTTTTCTGAGGGGTTGAAACAAGTGTAATCTTGCACTCAAGTGTCACTTGTGTCTCGGGGGCTATTTAAGTATCCGTATCAAATTAGTGTGACCTTTTTACATATTCTAAAATTCGACACACCCGTTTGTATCCCAGCCAAGGAAATGGTCATTAATTTTCCAGTATACAGAGTTGAGATCTGTTTTTCTTCAGAAAACCTTCTACACCTTCTAGAAAAACCCTAGAGGGAAAGGTGGTTTTAGTTTCCACTTAATGTTAAAAACTGGGACAATGAAAAACTTCAAACAGCTGATTTTGTTTTCAATATTAGACGAGGTTAACAATGTCTCCTCTCCTTTCTCATGTCTCCTCTGTGTAATCAGTTGGACAGCGCCATGTCCCTCATCCAAGCTGCAAAGAACCTGATGAATGCAGTCGTGTCCACCGTCAAGGCCTCCTACGTTGCTTCCACAAAGTACCAAAAGAACAAAGGCATGGAGGCTCTGAATATGCCAGCAGTCTCATGGAAAATGAAAGCGCCTGAGAAGAAGCCTCTGGTGAAGAGAGAGAAGCAGGATGACGGGCAGGCCAGAGTCAAGAGATCTTCTCACAAGAAGCATGTCAGCCCTGTGCAGGCTCTGAGTGAATTCAAAGCCATGGATAGCATCTAGAAACACTCCACTGTTGTTTCAAGACAACGCAAGTTCATGACCAATGAGTTTAGAATAGACTGATCTCACTTTTCTGTCAAAGAGCACCTGTTTTCTGGGACAGGATGTCTATTTGGTCCATTATGTTCCGACACTTCTTCATTCCTATTCCATACATTTTGATTTGCTATAATCTGTGTCTTGTCTCTTCTGTAGAAAATGCAGTGAGAGGCTTGTTTTTTTTTTTTTTTTCCTGTCTTGTATGTGGGAAGAAATGGAGTAGATTCAATAAATAAGAGAGCTTTGATCATCTTCCCCTGTTCTAACAGGTTTTAAAGTTAAGCGATTTTATTCTGGCAAGTATTTTCCTGCAGATATCAACTATGCAAAATGTCAGTTGTCATGGTTTAACTTGGGCAATGACTGTAGTTAATCTGGATGTACTGGGCTAACTGGTGAGATTACAGCTCGTTTTTTTTGTTCATCCACAAGCTGGTGTGAAATCGCTTCCATGTGCAACTGTCTTTTAAAAGTGAGTTTAAACAGACCTTAATGTTACTTTCAGTTCTGTATGAATGTGCTCTTAACATTTGGGCTGTTAAGTATCTTTCCTTTATAAATTAACAACTTAAAATCATGTTTTCTTGATGTGTTTATGTTCACCAAACCAAAGGTGACATATATTTTTTTTTTTTAATCCTGTTTTCTTACGTGACTAGCACATTTGCTTAATACCTACATTATCTAGTGTAGTCACTTTTGTAAACTGGTCCAAAATTCTGGGGAACCCAGCAGACGGTGCTTTGGCACTGTCCAGATCCAACAAGCTTGATTAACGTCAGTGAGACCAAACTCCTCCACTTTCTCAATGGGCCTAATTGAGGGGATCAATATGTTTTCTTTGCAGCTGAGTTTGCCAATGCCCTTTTGCTTACTTTGTTTGCATTTCTTGAACTTGAATTTGAACACCTTTCCATATTTTGTTTTCTCAGTCTCTGTATAAGCCAAGAAAAAAAATTGGAGCATTTTGGAGCTTTAAAATAATATATATGCATATATATATATTATTGCAATGTACTCAAAAGAAGACCAATGGCATGCATTACTTCTGTGTGGTCTAGCTTCTAGTCATGGTGGCAACTACGGTGAGTCACCAGTGTACAAGAAGGCTCCCTGCTGGTTTGGTGTGGGAGATGGAACTTTGTTTTGCACATGTAACATCTGTGATGATCATGTAGGATGGACTTGTTCAGTTATCTGACAAATTGAGTATGTTTTCAGTGTGTCCCCCCTCCATCTTCTTTTCTTGCTGTATTTGATTTAAATCTCGAGTGATATCAAAATACTTTGCTGTGGATTTTTTTTTTTATTATTGAGAGCTGACTTATTAGTGCACACTTATAATCTTGTGCCTGATTTATATCTTAAATAAACAGTTAAATTCAAATACCACTGTGCTGAGTATTTTTTTGAACTGTGAATTATAAGTTTCCACCCCTCTAGTACCTCTTTTTTTTCCTTACGTGTACAGTTATACAAGATTCATTATGTTATTTAGAAAATGAAAGCCTTTGAGCAGCTCGTACCACACTCCCAAGCTACAGCAGTGCAGTCATTTCTTATAAAGCACATGCCTGCACTCTGTAACTGGTTTCTCGACTGTTGTTTTTAGCAAATGATTGATGCGTTGGATTTTGAAAGCTGCCATTTAGTCTTACGGTGATGCTCCTTAAACAACAAGAAATTTTTACTGAATCTCAAACACATTTTGTAGTATCTCTGAGTGATCCAGTAATTACACATTAGTCAGTCCTTGGAAGTGAAAACATTCACCTCTTCAAACGTTCTCATGTGGCTCAGTTTCTGTTGAGGGTTGTACTGCTCCGCTTTTATTTTCTGACCTGCTTAAACAGCATGATTAGTTTCAAAAGGCAGCCACAAAAGTATCCACCTCTTGACTTTTATGACCCATAACTTTGCAAAATGTTCTTTTCATGTCATATGTAAATACATTTATAATGAAAGATGACCTGTGGAGATAGGTTTGTCCCCGTCTAATGGAGGAGTTGTACAGCTTGATGGCAGACTGTTGGTTCACTGTTAGTGCTGCAGTCCAAGAATGCAGGAGCATCTAGCTAAATGAATTATTCACGTATTTGTCAGGAAAGGAACGATTGTGGAAAGATGGAATTGACCCGATGTCTGTATTGCAATAAGCGTCTTAAGTTAGAATTCAGTAAGCCGTCACTGCACAACTGGAAGGACTCAAAAGCATATCTTGGCAAATTTCCTGGTGCCAAAAACATTAGAGGACATGAGTGGTCCGGTGTCCATGTCCTAGCAGAGAAAGGTTGGTCTGGTGGAACAAGGTATTGGGTAACAACAGTACTGGGTCTAATTGTATACACACCAGACCAGGCTGGACCTGGACTTAATTCATCACGGCATAGAATTCAACAAGGTGTTGGAAATATTCCTGATAACTTGGCACATATTACCACGATAGCATCACATAGTTGCTGCAGGTTTGGAAACCAGCTGAGCAGACTGATCTTAGTCAAGACACCAGTTTGAGTTGAGATTTGTGGCATGTCATATCATCCTGCTAAAAAAAGTTGTTTCATTACCTGATGGTCAAGCAGAGCTTATACAACTTTTTTTTTTTTTGGATCCAGGGTTCCAGAACAAGAACTTCATAAAAGTCCCACTTGGTAATAGAATTTCAAAATATAAATCGTCCGCTTCATCTCAACACATGCCCTCACTTACAATTATGAGAAACCTTGTTAAGAATAAATCTGCTCCACGCGGTCTTAATACATCCAGGGTAGTTTTAATTAGACTGCCTGTAAGAAGAAGCCGTAAAGTTTGAAAGTGTTACAGCTTCACACATCACTTAATAGTAATAATAAATCTCACATGTATTCCAGTAAGTGATGAAATAGCTTTTGGCATGGGCTGGCACAGTTGCAGTGTATGTAGAAAAATGTAAAATAGAACCAAAAATACCCATGTAGACCCAAGGCAAAGTAAGTGGACAGTAAAAAACAAACAAAAAACATCCACATTGGACAACCAAATAATGTAGTCTATAAATCAGGAAGTGGGGTCACAAGAGGAAAAGTCAGGTGAAGCAAATCTCTTTAACAATGTCTAAGTCCCATTATGTGTTCCAGTAAGCCGTACCACTGAGAGGGGCTCACAAAATACAATGGCCCTGGAAGTAGCACACTCAATGGAATATAGCTGTTTGAAATGACATTACTGGTCCTGGTTCCTGCTCTGTGGGCTGATTTGCCTCAGGTGGAGCAGCCCAGTCTCTTGTGGCGCTGATTGCTATTCAGGCAGCGATTATCAGCGAACCTTTGAAGACATTCTCTAAGTAAGATTGACATCAATTCCAAACACTTTGCTGATTTCTTTTCTCCAGCTTCAGTCTCTAGCAAACTCGTTGACCCAGAATGCTTGAAAATTTTTACCTCAGATTCCAGGATGCAGGGAAGGACATTTTTTTGGTAACAAATATATTAACCAGGGAAATAACCAGGAGTAAAACAGCCGTACCCCATGAGTTGATTACAAATTTTCCAAATCTACGGCACCATGTTTGGTCAACGACACTAGACTGTTGTAGACTACTTGTTCTCTACTTATTTCGTTACTTATAAATCTGTATAATGTAAACAAGTGGATAACAAGTGGTGTTCTCTGTTGTTGTTAGGAAAATTTAATTATATGTACCATGAGGTGATTAGTGTGTTAGTACACTGTTTAAAAATAGTTACGCAACTATAATCTAAAAGGTTCTGTGTTTTTTTTTTATATATTATAAATAAATATTGGATTGATCTGTTTTATGCAAGGAATAAGCAGGTATAGAAAATGGATGGATGGATGTTTTATGCAAGAGGCAACATCTGCTCTTCTGGATCAAGTTCAATGCAGTTGAAGTCAAAGTAATAAAAGTTGCAGTTCCTTCCCTGACCACCAGGGTTGTCTCCAAAGCAAGTTAATCTCCACTGATTCTCATGTCCAACTTTGCTTCAGATAAAACTGCAAAACTCAGCCTAACATAACAGCTAGTCAGAAGGTGAATTTCTTTGCACCACCATCAGGTTAAAGTATATGTATAACTACGGGGATGGTCTTGTGATTGACAGGTGGCATAATGGCTAGCTGTCATCACTTCAGCTATACATGAGTTTTGAGCTGTGAATAAAGACCTGACAGAGCATGGCCATTTTTATTTTGAAAGTAATGTTTCTTGCAGTTTCTTGAAGCAGCTATCTTGAAGGCTGAATTCTTCCACCTTGGGCTATCCAGAGGACACCAGCTGGACTCTGTCTGGTCTCTCAGCTCCTACGTCTTGTAGCAGCTGGGTCCTCTGGTAGAGCAATGTTTGCCTTGGATCATTTCAGGACCCTTTGTTCCTGTGAGATGTACGACCACCGTTTTTCAGCTACTATGGATGTCACGCATCAGTCATGCAGTGTGTAAAGCACTAGTCTGAAAGCAGCCTAAGACTCCAATTATATGGAAAAAAAAATATATTAGACATTTTGTGAATACGGGACAAATAATCTCATCTTGGTTGTGCAAATGTGCTAAATTCATGAGATGTGATGCTAAAAGGTAACACAACACATCTATACACATCAACCCGTTTTATCTGTTAATCCATTATTCTCTCTGATTCCACCACATGTTGAAGCCAGCACCTTCCACAGTTGTCCCTGGGCCCACATGTCTCTGTGAGTAAGGCTCTTCGGGGGAGACTCAGAGTGCTGACAGTTAATAAGAGGATGGATTCCCCTTTGATGTGAAACAGGGGACCTAGAGGTATCCAGGCCTTGTAGAGTAAAACAATACTGCGTGCTTGTGTGCAGCTTCTGAATGCAGATATGATGCAGAGGTGACAACACCGAGCGGATCCTCGCATCCCAGACCCAGCTGTTACCCCACAGTATTTGTGTTGTGCCGTATCACTCAAATGGCTGTCATCATGTGACATGTTTGAATGAGGTTTTATCAATCACAGTGGTTATGTATGACAGTTTAATCAATAGGGTAAGCTTTCCCAGAGATGCGTATTATTATAAAATTGGAGGAGCCAGGATGGGGGGTGGGGGTGGGGGGTGGAGGCAAGTGTCCTAGCCGCTGAGCTGTGGATAGTCAGAGGGATGGAGAGGCTCTGAACCAAGAGGGAGACAACTGGCTGCAAAGACAGGCTTCTGGGGCATCATTCTCTCTGTGGGTGTTTCAGCTCTCTTATCTGGAGTGTATAAATGTTAAATACGACTGCTTGAAAGGACCAGTGAACCACAGCATACACATGCCAAAGTGCAATCATGTCAAATGAAGTAGTCCTTACTAAAATGTCAGGAGCTTTAAACACAAGCCAAGAATCCAGAGAATCCAGCAGGACACACAGGGATACTGTCAGTCATTCTGGACTTCTGATACCCTCCATCGCCTGCAGACACACAGAGAGAGACTCTTTTGTTCCATGCCGAGCTACTTTATAGTGGATTATTTGACACGGGAAGATTTCAGATGTACAATATCAAACCACACGAGCTTTTGGACCATTGTGTGTTCGTTCAGATGGCCCATTTAACAAAAGCGCAGACAAAGGTCACTGAGCAAAGTCAAAACTTAGAAATAAATGGGACGCATTTAATCCAATTTCAAGGTCTTCCATCAGTTATGAGTTTAACCTTCATTAATAATGACACACTCCCATTAATAACAATTTTTGTGTGGGTGAATTTGATTCCAGTCGTCCCCTTGAAGCCGCAGCCTCAGGAGGAGAGGTGGGGATTTGGGGTTTGTAATTACCTGAGGGCCAGAAGGAGACGTAGAAGAAGTTGTACATTACAGCATTGCATATTGGCCTGCCATGTCAGGGTTGTAGTAGCATAGTAACCCACTTATCACTTGTAATGTCAGTATTCTCCTTTGGGGGATTTCATTTAGCTTTTGTTCATTGAAGTGTAATTAGTGATGTAGTGAGGGGCTCTCAGTCTCCTCAGTACTCATCTGATATATATTCTTATCATGACTGCTGGGTCTTGTTATGGGGATACATCTGCACATGGTGAGCCATGTTAGAGAAAGACGAGGTGAGGTTCAACATCACAGGCAGCTACTCAGCCTCCCAGGAGAGCTTAAAATGACAAACCTTTGAATAAACCACTACATATTGTATATGGAGTGCATAAATATATAAGAAATGCACATTGTGAAGTGCTTTACAGATCCCAGACAAGGTTAAAAAGGTGCTTAAAGACTAAAACGATGCACTTTCATATGTTCACCTTTTCACAACACAGCTTCAAAAACCAGATCTGTAAACTGTACATCGTAAAATCACCTTTTTCTGATGTGAGTCAGACCCAGGATCTTTAATCTCCTGCTTGCTGATCTGAACACACAGTAGACTTGGATGCTGCACAATCCAGTGAAATGTTGGCAGCATTAGAAAGAGCACTATCTTTGTATTTGAAGTCACTTTTACAATCAGCTCCTGAGGAATGACAAAAAGGCGGGAAACAAGTAATAGGATCAGCAGTGGTACAGACACATATAATTATGTTAAAAACTCCTTTTGCAATAAAGAGCTTTGGAAAAAAAAGAAAAAAAGAAAACGGCTTAATACTGTAAGCTGTGCAGTGAGGGCTGCTGTCAGTGTGTCTCAAATAAATGGCTGTGGTGAACATGTGTGTGCTGTCTGGGGCAATTTGTGTGATGTAATTAGATGTAAAATGCTTTTTTGTTGGTTCTTTAATTGACTTTGGGGTGGAGTGATTTGTGGCTATCACACTCTTCCTCATGACATCACGTTGTCTTCAGTCATGGATTATTTGCAAACACCTAAATCCAGTGTGTTGATCTGGACTTCGATCTCACCACAGTCCTGTCTTGTATGGAAGTAATTTCTCTAATCTCCCGAAAGGATTGCCTTAAATATATATATATATTCCTTCCTTTCGGTCTTAAGATTCCCTCAGGGATACTCTTACTTAAAATACATCCTGACAGCTATTTAAACAGAGCCTGATATAAAACATTCAGCTGAACACCTTTGCATAAGTTAATCCAGCTGTGTCATTCAGCATTGCCGACGAGCCAGCTTGAGCCTGCACTGTATTTTAATGGCTGACATCTCAGGGCTGCAATTCAAGTGTGATTTATACCTTCTTAAGTCATCATTTACAGTCAGATCCAAGGATCTGACTTTGTGCGCACAGGACACGCATAGCTAAAGAAGTGGAAAAAGAAAAAGAGCTGCGTCACATTCCCTATTCGCAGTCAAAATTTGAATCAAAGGTGCAGCGGTAAGGGTGAGGGGGGTCAGACACAGAGTAAGAGAGAGCTGACAGCCTCAGCATTGGTACGCAAGCCCGTGTCTCATCCTTAAACCAATTTCCTTCCTCTGCACTCTGGGGAGTGGTCTGATTTGCACCGTTTCCTTTCTCTGAGTAAGTGTTTATCCTGCTTCTAGAATTAGATCTTGCTCCCAGCTGTGGCATTAATCAAATGGCCAGACATATTCTCTGCATTTGAAGATTGAGGGAGTGTGTCCTACTTGTCTCCTTCCGTGCTAACAGGCTGTGACGCTACTCAGTTATTTGTTCAGTAAGCGTCTCGCACATACTGTACGCAGATTGGACTGGTCAAAGTGGATTTCAGTCAGCTCTTGAAGGGAGCAGGAGGGAGTGTTTATTTGGGTGTATTGTGTTGAGAAGCAGACTCGTGACCCACTGATTATAATACTGTTTGTATTTTTCTGTGTGACAGTGCTGAGAAGCATATAAATGTTGCCTCAGTGCTCTTCAAAACTCATTATAAAGACGTTTCAAAAGCAAAACAGAGCATTGAGTGATGCCTGATCTGTAAAGTTGAAGTGTTTTTCTTTTCTTTTTTTTTTTGGACCTTGAAAAGTTAAAAGGATTGGAAAAATCACTTTGATTGAAAGTTGCTTTTGAGAAGCAGAGAGCCTTGCATGTAACATAACAGTAATTCTGAGATACCGTGGCCAACCACAGCCATTCACCATGAACAAATTCCTCCACCCATTCACAGCCATTTCTACCCGTACAGAACATACCAGTGGGGGTGGAGGTGAGGTGGGGGTGAACTTTAGGTGACAACTCATATAAGTTTGTCCAAGAGGCACTATTTAAAAAAAAAAAGAAAGAAGATGGCTTCAGAATAGAGGCTACCTGACTATCCGGGGCTTTGCAGATCTGTGCCGTTCCTCTCTCCCCAACATAAGTGGCTTCCTCTGATCTGATCTACTTCCAGGAGAAGTAGACGGGATCTCCTCTTATGCAGCCCTCAGTGCTGATATTTTTCCTTGTTGAAATGAGGCGAACATAGAAATTTATAGTGTTGTTCAGAATGTCAATATTCTTCCTCATTTTGTCCCTCCTCTCTTGCTGAATCAGAGCCTTCAGTTGACTTTGACTTTATTTGTACCCGTAGGTAGATTTGTTAGCCTCCCGTCTCCTCTGCGCAGAGATCTTTTAGCAACTATACCGACGTAACATCGGCCATGAAGGGATAGATGTGTAGCTTCCTTGCTTTGGAGATTTTTGAATAACACTCCACAGCATAACAGTAGTACACCATGGTTGCTTGAAGGTAGAAAATGAATGATCTGTATCCCTTGTTTTGGCTTGTCGCTTTATTTACTATCTCTGCAAAAACAACAACAAAAACAAAACAAAACTGCAACACGTCACTATCTCTAGTGGATAAAAAATAGCACCATTCTACGGTACTCAGGTAGCCCGTTGCTAGTCTAGTAGCACCTTGGATCAACAAGTTATTCAGCAACAGAAGTCATTCACTGACGTTCCTACTCTGCTGCATGCTAGTTTGGATGTCTCGTTGTTAGCAGTCTGGTTGTACATCAGCGTTTAATGATTGGTTGTAAGCTTATCTAATGGCATCCAGAAGCAGTTTTGTTTGCATTCATTGGTGCTGCTCCCTGGAAATTAATGAGTCCAAAGAAGCCAGGCTAATTCTTTTTATCAAAGAGAAAAGGAACTGGGATGGTTGGCCGCGCTGGTTTCTCTTAGTTCATGGTTGTTGTCCTGTACGTGTGTGTGTGTGTGTGTGTGTGTATGTGTTCACTTCATTATCAGTAGCAACCCACTACAATCACTTAACGTATTCTGCTGCCCCACTTTACATATGGGCTTGAAATGCTTTAACGGAAGCCCTGCTCATTGTCATTGCCGTTCTTTATAGGTAAAATTAGCGCTCATCTTTGAATGTGTTCAGTGGTCTGCGGCTAATTTCTCTGAGAATTAGTTGGACCACAAAATTGTGTGTTTGCTTGGAGGCAGCTAGTTGCCTGATGGTGAAACAAAGGGCCACACAGCAGGGCTTCCCCCTCTGTCTGCCTTTGACTTTGACTTTCAGGCAGTCTGATACAGAACATTGTGCAGATGAAAAGACCAGCATGCAGTGTAGTTATTACTATACCACAGGGGATAGCAGCATTGTGATCTCCCCTTGAAAGAGATGATTTACCAGTCAAACAGTCGCCTCTGTCACCATGGTTACCTGTGAAAGTTGTGACATTCAGCCAGGAATATGCATGACGTCCAATTTATTAGAGGTTATTTTGATGGAGTAAGAATTAGAAGTGACGGGCTGGGATATCAAGGTATAAATCACTAATCGGTCTGTACCTTCCCTCCGCTGCCGTGTGACGCTGGCGTTGGATCTTAAGCATCATAAGTGAAACCTGCTGAAATAACGACAGTACAGCAATGAAGCATGCAGTTCAGTTTTTTCACTTATTAATCTCCAACAGTTCTCAGATGTATCTGCAGTAGAGCCTCTCCTTTTCACACCTGTGGAATCTTTTCATTTTTTTTTCCCACCATGAAAGCTTTCTCTGCTAACTGTATAGGCAGCCTTTAGATGTACCTGAA
Organism: Arrhamphus sclerolepis; assembly: GCA_037176975.1. NCBI lineage: Eukaryota > Metazoa > Chordata > Actinopteri > Beloniformes > Hemiramphidae > Arrhamphus > Arrhamphus sclerolepis. The sequence continues at coordinate 11,546,181 of JBAMYA010000002.1, forward strand.
TGGGTTTCACACATGCAACATCCCAACACCGAAAGTCCAATAAAATAATCGGAATCCGATGTGCAGACAAGAGCGATGTGAAGCTAACCACTGCCAGTTGGACTGTGGCAACAACCCGGCTCAGACAAACAGTTTCTGCCTCAGTGTCAAACGGAGGTTCGAGTGAGCGAAGATGAATTGGTAACAAGAACAACCGTCTTTGATCAAAGATTAAATAATTCTGTTTCAAACATTTTCTTCTTCTTCTTCTTCTTCTTCCTCTTTTTTTTATATCAAAGTTCAGAGATTTCTGGGTCTGTTTTTAACACCGTGATTGAAAATACCAAGATGAAAAGTGTGCTGGCCAGTTCTTAAAGCGTTTCCAACTGTGATTATAGTGATCTCAAAAAAAAGAAACAAAAAAAAGTCAGATTGCTCAGATTGAAATACTCTGAATGATTTGGAATTCATCACTTCGAAGTTCCTTTATTCCAGACCTCCTTCCTCATATCATTTGGTATATTTACATGCATTTAGATTGCAATGTTCCAATATTACCTTGTTATTGGTACTTTATTTTGAATAAGAAAACTAAACTGCATTTTTCAGATTACCTTAACTCAAATGAGGTCATATTCTGCAAATTATAATTGAATTTACTGTAGGTGTGACTGTGAGTCTCAAGATGACAGCTAAAAGAGAAGCCTCTGATTGTTTGAGCAGCTTAGATGAGTGTGACCATTGAAATGGCAGAGGGAGATGTAATGTGGTCATACTGGAAGTCATTCAATGGATTTTGCTCTGTAACATGTAAATGAGAATAAAATTGCTCTGACTTAAATATTGCCTTCTTTAGAGTGGTAGGAATATTGCTGTACATGATAATGCAGCCAATGAGGCATTTGGCAGACTTTCCCTCTATGTCAGAAATGATCCTTTGTGTCAATGAGGCATTTGGCAATCCCGACTACCCGTTCAAATGTATGCCAAATGTCTGAGTTACCATTCAGCTAAAGTCAAAGTCAGGTTTGATAAGTCAATAAATCAGCCCAAGGGGATCTTAAAATGATCATGGTACAAGCTGGCCAGTTGAACACAAGCTGTCAGGATTTGGATAAAAAGATATAGGATTCCTATTTTAGGCTGGAACACCTTGTTTTTTTCCTCAACTACACTGCCAGTCCTTTCATGCCGGGAAAAGTTTCTCACTTGTGCATTGGATACGCGTCATGCTTATTCAACAACATCTTAGAGGACCAGACAGGTGCATTAAGAATGAATTAATTCCATGAAGGGCAGGTTTAACCTTCAGAAAAAAAAAAAAAGCTATGCATGCACAAGATGCCTGCGCTGAAGTTACTTACTAACCGTTTAGAGGTCATTTAGACTAATGCACTGCAAAGACCAGAGCCATTCTTATTCTGCTGTCAGTTCCCATATTACCGCTGTCATGTATGTTACGTTTGTAAGCCTGCAGTGACACCACTGAGTATGGAGGGTGAGCTGGTGTAGAGACAGGCGCATGAACACCACTGAGCTGAACTGAGCTCGAAATGCGCCGAGCGACTCAGCCCTCCATTGTAATGATCTGCTCTGTGGGCTGACTTAATTAAAAGTGATGTTAAATAATTTCTCTGTGGTTGTGGTGCCATGAACTTAGCTCAGCCTTACAGAGCGACCTGGTACTCCTCTCCACGCCTGATTTGAGTCATCATGCACACTTGAGAAGTTATATTCATTAGAGAGAGATGTTCCAGAGAAAACAAGCCATAACAATGAATACGGATTTGATTATTATGGTTTTTTAAAATCCATATCAGTAGTAACCCAATGCAGGATGAGTGATTACATGTCTAAAAATGAGACTCTGCTCTGGAACGCTGCTTCAGGAGTGTCTGCTTTGTTGCTTTGATTATTCCACGTTTGTGGAAGGCTCTATAGGATAGGTGCAAGTTTTATATTAAGAATAGAGGAAGGAAATATCATTAAATTTCCCCAAGGTTGAGTGAACTTGTCATGCAGACACAGACACACAAACTTTTCTTGTTTTCCCTTGAAACTCTCTGTGTTACATAGAAATAAGCTAAAGATAATGTATTACATGTACAACACGATTCAGCCTCGGTAGAACATCTTTGCGCCTGTTGATGGATGATGCTGCAGACGTATCTGGAATCTAAGAGCAACCAGTAGGACTTTTAAGCACAATATGATACATATGATGACATTAAGCCTGTCTATCGCGCAAAAAAGATCAATAAAACCATTCAGGGTCTAAATGGATTGTTTTTAATTTGGCCACCAACTGGAAAAAAGCATTTGACATGATGGGATGTTGCAATTACCATGTCAAATAAAAAGACGTTGTCTCTTGAGAATCATTAAAAATTAACAAATATCCCTTAATGCGCTGCCTAGTTCAAAATGTAATTATTGTTGGGAGTGTGTAATTCCATATTCTTTATCTTGTCACATCCTCAGTCAGCCAGCTCTCAATCACCCCCCCCCAATGCCCCCCATCAGCCAGCAGAACAGCAGATTGCTGACAATGCAGCCGCAGTCACACTGCTTTTATAATAGCATACATCATGCCTTAAACGCTTCGGGGAGACACTCAAACATCTGCGTGTGGGTAATTTCTGTTGCCCTATAGATTCTGCTCAGACAGAGTGCAAAGTAATAGGTGTGAAGGAAAATCAAAAGCATGCACTGTTTGTAGAGGCAGCAGCGGCTTTCTGTGAGTGTGTAGCATCTGCAGAGGTCTCCTGCCTCCCTGCTCTTGCCCCAGGCTGTGCAACTAACTTGAAGCGCCTGCGTAAGGAGCATGCCTCACAAAGTGCCTTAATGTAAATACTTAAAAGCAACCCGAGTGGCCCCATGAACATATGATAAAGACGCAGGCGCAAACCTGGCTTAGTCGTTACAAAAACAAAAGCAACTGCTTGACGTAAATAAAAGCCTTCTTTTAAACACAAAGTTACACCCTTTTTGCCAGTATTACAACAAATGGTTGAGTTCCCCTTTGAGCACATTTACTTTTATGCCATCTGGTTTCATCTGTTTTAAATGATCTTTTATCGGGGTGTGAGAGGGCTTTTGGAAAACATTGTTTTGCAGCAGTTGGCCGTAGCCAGCTAGTGGCCACCTGAACCGCACTGGTGCTCAGTGTGACAGCTGCACTGGCAGCCGTCAATGCACATCATATCTGATGTTGTGCAGAGCTCACTGGTTAATTGACCTGCAATAACTCCGGCCAGCAGCTCATCTTTGATTCTGTGTACGGTCGAACAAGTCAAACAGCCTCTGAAAAGCTGGCATTGTTTCTATTTATACACAAAGCTACCCTCTTTTTCCTTCCCTTTCCTGTCTATCCTGTTCCACTTTCTGGAAAAAACAAAACAAAACAAAACAAAAAAACTGTATAATTGTAATATAATGAATCCCCAAAAGCCTTTTAACTAAAAAAATCAAATGAACTAATTCATTTGACTTTTGATGGTTGGCATGACAACCATGCCCTGATGTAAGTGTTAATCAGCATCTCACTCAATTATTAGACCAGAGTGTGTAAAATGTCTCACTGTGCTGAGGATTGTTGGTCCCAACACTACATCTTACTGCTTTATGAAGAATTGACTAATTCACTTTTTTTCCCCCCAGTGGAGTTCTCGCTCACAGTTTTTGTGAGCATCACAGCATTTGTGTTTGCATGTATCTGGTTTCATGCACCAGCAGCAGACATGGGACATTAAAACCCAGTCCTCCAGAAACACACCAGGCGTTTTCATATGGTGCCTTTATAGGAACCTGGAACATCATTTTCATGAACACTCATTTTTGTTACTAGACACTGCAGACACACAGGAGCAAACACCAGTTAATGAAGGAGTTGAATCACCAGCAGACTAAACTTAACTGAAACACACCTCTGGCCATTTTACCTCTCCACCAGGGTGTAATCTGAGGCTTTGCCCCACAACCCTTCTGGCAGTTTTCTCTTGTACTGCGCATCACCGCATGTGACCTGGAACTGGCTGATCTTACTTTTTTCTTTTTTTTCTTTAGCCTTCCACTAGCAAACTGACATTGACGCATTAGTGGCTGCTGGCAGAATTAGATAGATAAATACAAAGAAATCTGTAACACTCCAACCTAGAGTCCGTGTCTCACTTATCGATCGGGTCTCGCATCAGTGGATCTCCATTTGCCTCTACAGGAGTACGTGGTGCTTCTCTTGAGGATGACCCTGAGGCCTGATATATATACAAACACCACCATGAACATCAGCGCTCATGTCACTTATTTGTCAGGAGGGTGGGGGGGAATGCACTGAAAATGTTAAAATTTCTGCAAATGCTTAATGAGATTTGTTCCTTATCTGCCGAGCTTACACAGAGCAGGTTTTGTTGACTGGTAATCACGTGACAGGGCACAATTTCAAGTTGCCTTTTATTGCGGCTCTGCTGCCAAAGCCCAGTAGTGTTTAAACTGGATCATAGCAAAGCCCAGAGTGATGGATGTTTGGAGCTGCAATTTCACAGTGTGGTTATTATGTAGCTCTGGATTGAAAAGTCCTGAGGGGTATCGGTTCTCACATACCATTAAGTGAAATGTAATGTTATAGAAGATGTTCATCCCAAAATGAAAAGGCTGTGTTAAGGAGGATGTAGCCTAAGAAATGACGATCTGTCTTCATATAAATGACGAGTCTCAAGACTGTCACACTCATGACAAAGTGTCAGGCAGAGAAGCAGAAAGCTTTGCCAAATCAGTGTTGAATGACTCATCTTTAAATTTTCCTGCCACTGTGCAGAATAGACATGTCCTCTTTTCACAGAACTGCACTCTGAGTTTTACAATATCACAAAACAGAAAGTGCATCTTTCAACCTTTTGTGATGCTGTTGCATCACATCGTTTTTAATCTCTGCTAAATATACCGAGCCTGTGAAGAGAGCTCTGTTCTCACAGCTCAAAGCACAAACTCCTGCATCTTATGTGGCAGGAAAACTCACTTATTTCACCCATTTAAGGACTCTGGACTCCTCATCTGCATTTATATAAGCAACCATAAAGCTGGTTTCTGGTCTTTCTGCTTCCTTCTTCCTTGGACAGTCTTGAAGAACAGGAATAGAATTGAGATGCTGGCAAAGGCCACTTACTCAACGGCGGCAGCAGCTGCATAAACAATGCTTTATTTCACATCCTCTTAATGTTTATTCACTGGCTCCCATTCGTACACTGATAGTGCTGAGTCACACCCTTATGCACACACTCTAATTATTCTGTACCATAGCAACCGTAACTTAGCAATTGCAAACCCTTCTCCGTTTGAGATACTTTGAAAAATGACATTATTTTTCTGTGTTTACCCTTTTTAAAGTCAGTTAAGGTTGAGGTAAAACATGTCGTTGTTATCCTGCAGTGAACATCTATGCTGCCAACTTTCCTGGAACTCACAAAATCCCTTTTGCAATATGCTGATTTAAGGTCTTCAGAGAAGTTAAATCATTAAAATTGACTTGAATGAGTTGTAACTTCATGTAATATACAGAGAGTACATTGCTTCATTAAGGTGTAGACTATTAAAGTTTGATAAGTGACTCATGCAGAGTTCCTGCTGTCCTTGCTGTCCTTCCTGCACAACTATGCAGCCACATCAGGAGCAAAGCCCCGATGAATTCTAGGCTCTCTGACAGCTCGTGATATTCTCTCTCATTTTATCCATTTTATGACACCTTGACACACAAAACTGGGATTAGACGGCATTTACACACATATCCTGCAGCAATTTATTCCAGAATCATGATAGGTGAATATTTCTATTGACACAAGACCTTTTCCTGCAAATATTTGTGTCAGTGTGAGTACCATGACACTGTACCATACAGAACTAAAGTAGCATTTAATTAATGCAATCACATACTTAATACTTTAGCACTTAGCACTATTTCACAATGTCCACGACAGAACTTGCCACAGATATCTGTAATATTTGGTACATCATTGTCATCATTGCACTCTTTTAGTATTCTGCATACCCATTCTCCTTGTGCTCAGGTCTGACCTAAATGCAGTATCATGGGCTCCAGAGTTTTGATAGAATATTCAAATTATGACTGTGATTCACTGGACCTGGACCCCTCTTGCAGAGCCTCCATGTGCACCCTACCCACCATAAAACTGTCTGGACCTTGGAGCAGGCTGCTGGTGCAAAATTATTCATGGGGTTTGTTTGTGAAGCTTAAAATAGTAATAATAAAGGATGTTTTCAGCATAAGTAATAAGTTTGCCACTCCTACACACACAATTAAGCTCTTAACTAATCTGAGGACGTAAGATGACATAAAAAGAATGAATCAATGCATCAATGAATCAGCAAGTACGCTGATTTTCAAAAATCCCATATGAGTTCATGATTGAGAAGTTTTTGATTTATAAAACCGTTTTATGTTTTATTTTTTTATGTCATTAGAATCAAGCTGTCAGCATCTGATTTGTCCTGTAAACTGATCACTTGATCCACTGTCTTTATTTGAAGCTCCTTTTTCTTAAATTGTTTTAAAATTTTGTTTTAATCAATATGTGTTGATTAAAAGCGTGTTGGTTTAAATATAGATTTATTCATTTACTTCATTTTATACTAATTCAAATTTTTTTTTAAATTTGATACAGATTGCATGAAAATTAGGGGGTGCACTAGGGTTGGCATTTTCCAAGGCTAAAAATAAAGGACACCCCCTTCAGTGGGGGAGCCCAACCACCACTGGACCAAGAGCTGGATACCAGTCCTTTGTGGTAATGTATACATAATTAACTTCCAACTTAATAACTTAAATCTAAATGATAACTTACCATAAACGTATTTATTTACTTTTTATCAAATGCCTTGGCATTTTAAAAAAAGTACTCAAGAAGGACAGCAGGACAGAATCTCACATCTGTATTTCTGCAGATGTGAGATTCTGCTTTTGCTTCACTGCTGCACCAGAAGGATTTTCACAGGCAGACGTGTTTGATTGACGAGATGACAAACGTCTTACCTATGATGGACTTACTGCTGATACACATGCGCTCTCACCACACTCCTGATTATCCATTCATCCATTAACTTCTACTTATTCAAATTATGTTGGTGGGGGCAGTTGCTGAAGGAGAGAGGCCCAGACTTCCTTCTCCTCCAGCTCTTCTGGGAGAACTCCAAGGTGCTTCCAGGCCATCCAGGAGATATAATCTCTCCAAGGTGTCGTAGTCTTCTTCTTCCTCAGGTATGAGGACATGACCGAAACACTTCAACCTCACCAGCTCCTTTCAGTGTGGAGGAGAGAGCAACTCTTCTCTGAGTGTCTCCTAGATGACTGAAATTCTCACTCTGAGGGAGAGTCCAGCCATTCTGTAAGTTATACTCACCAAATTTCTTACTTTATATAATTTTGTCTCATGTGGTACCCATACAGTTGTCATAGATGCGAATCTCAGCTATGGAGATCAAAAGTGCTTGTTTCGGGATGTAAATATGTTTTTCTTTTCTGCTGCAAAGTTGGACATTTTAACAATGAGGTCAGTGGAGAGTAATTCACTTTTGGAGTCAGTCCTCAGTGGTCAGTCAAGGATCTACAAGTTTCCTTACTTCTGCAATGAACTCAACTCCAAGAAGCGGCAGTTGCCCTTTGGTCAGAAGCAGAATCACTGCTGAGATGTAGTTAGCGCGAGGCCCATGCAGCTGCTGGTGCTGCCGAGACATGAATACATATTATTTATTCAGACTCTGTTGCAACGATTGCAAGTGTATTTCATGTCCAGTGTTACCTTCCATGTACTGCAAATATAAAACAGCTTCATTGTGGCATTGACAAGTGTGTTAGCAGCTATCTGCTCCATTATACCATCACAGTAAAATACAGTCGACGACTTGCAGCGTCTGTTGTGCCACCATGGTAAGCCAGATTGTAACTGCACTGGTAGACTGCCCTTGTCTCATCATCGCTTGATTTAATGTGCTGCCACACAGCTGAGGTCTGAGGCATGTTGTCCCCCTTTAAACAGCCAACGTGAACTCAGGCATTACTACAGATGACCTTTACAACTGCTGCTGGGTGAGAGCAATCTTTATTATGCATTTGTCTTTTTATTACAGCGTTTTATGATCATTTCCACATTTTAACAGTGCAGTGACAATTGGAACATGACAGAAATGTTGCAGTTCAGCTGTTTTTGAAAGCCAGCAGTAGTAGTTGTAGTAACACTACTTGAGGTAAGGCTTTGGTGTAAATTTTTTTAGCAACAGATTTTATTTGTACTATGAAATAAATTAGTTTTAGAAGTATTTATTTGAAGGGAAACAGCAGTCTCAAACTTATTTTTGCTATCAGCAATATAATTTCATACCAAAAAACACCCCAACCCTAACCCCAAAAAACATCTCCCATCTTTTGAACCATTGCTTCCACCCACATTTGCAGAACCAGCAACAGTAGGCGACAGTAAAATTAATTAATGCATACAGACAAAGCTGTGAAGAACTGGAACAGGTCTAATGAGCTCATTTTGGACATTACGTGTGTGTATGTGTGTGTGCATGGTCTTCAGATGCATTTTTCACTTGTTTAGTATGCAGTATTTGTTTTACTGTCCTCCTTTGGGGAGCAAAACTGGCATCTCTTCTTGCCACGAGCTGGGCAGCTGCAGCCTCAGGTGGACCAGGACAAGTTTCAGCCCAGAATTCCCCAGCACTGCAGTGGATGCTGGGGGAGTGGGGGAGTGGGGGAGGAGGAGGGTGGGGGAGTTTCCCCTCTTCTTTCATCAAACAGTAGCACATGCACACACACACACACAATCTCAGCGTGTTTGTGTTTTTTGTGTTGTGCAACCCTAAGACAATCTTTGCACCCTGGTGGTTTATAGCCAGGTTGGAAATATGAACTTAGGTGACATTTCAGTTTTTATTATGTTTGGGTACAAGACAGCTAACACAGCGTTATGGAGATAAACCTGGCAACAGACTGTAGGGCCACTCAGAAGAACTTTGGAGTATGAAAAAGTTTAAAACACACGCACACACACAACAGTGTGGGCTTGCCTAAAGCAGCCTGCTAGTTATTCAGAGTTTATTTACGCTCAGCACATGTGGGTTAAAAGCAGGAACCTGCAGAGATGTTGGCCTTTCTTTGAGTGGTGGTGGTTAACTGAACTCTTTTATGAGTTATTTAAACATTGTTACTTAACAATGTTTAATTTTTCTGCTGTTAGAAATTAAATACAATAACTGTGTTGGTCGTGGTGAAAGAGAAAATAATAATAATAATGATAAAAAAAAAATCACATGAATCCTTATTAATCCTAATTTAAATGAGCTTCTGCAATAAATGACACAGGGCTTTGTTAAATATTCTTTTCTATATGTATATCAATGTTTGCTGTCAGAAACAGGACCTAGGTTGTTGACGACATTCTCCATTACGGCCAGCAACAAGAATTATATATATCTATTTTTTTTTTTTCTTTTGAGACAAAGGGCTTTTGAGAGATAGGAGTACAATTAATAACTGTGGAATTATAATATAAAATGCTGGTGCTTACATTATCTCCCTTCAGGGAATAATAAAGCATTATTGAATTAAACTGGAGTTTAAATACTTAGTAAAGTTACTTGACAAATAAAATTTATGGAGCTAATGGAGAAATGTGCAATACATTGATAAAGATTAAATCTCAAATAGAAATACAGCTGCCGTTTTTGGTATTTAATTCATCAGAACGTGCCTTTGGTAATATTGTGGTAACAGAAACATGGATCTGGTCATTTTTCATGTTAAAAATGCAATAATATTAAAGCTCTACATTTAAAAATGTGTAAACTGATTTTGCCCAGCAAACAGAAGGAATAGTACTGAAAAATGTTCACTGATAAGTAACAATGTGACTGGTTCTCTAGCTCACAAATTATTTTCTGAATAAATCAACTAAGAAAATAAAAATCTAAAAATAAACTGAATCACTTGTAAACCGATACTGAGCTCCACCCCTATCAATAATAATCATTTTTCACTGCATTTCCTTTAATTAATTTCCCTTTGGGCTTTGGGAATTAATGAATTGAACTGAACTGAACCATTACATGTGTAATATAATGATGAATTTCCATTGTCGAACAT
>JBAMYA010000002.1:11556412-11571757 GCA_037176975.1 Arrhamphus sclerolepis
AGTGAAAGATAAATGCCAAGGATAATGATTTCTGACGTGCTTTGTCTGTCTGTATGTGTGGCAGGCTCTCTGTGATGTTGACATAACTACAGTTACAGGTGCAGTGACTGAAATGTGCGCTGTCACATTAGTGACAGTGCAGTAATGTAACTGCATATCTGATGTGAATAGCATGTGCGTGTCAGTGAGTCAGACATGACTTACATTGCTTACTGTACTTTGGCTGAAAGCACCTCTGGGTAAGGAATATATGAGGGTCTACATGGGCTGGAGTGTCTGCTTTAGTTTCAGTTGAATGATGAAATGCATTGTGGGCTGATCGGGCCGTGCACAGCATCGCTTCAGTAACATCATGTGGGGGGATTTGACATCTGAAAAATTCTAAATGCAACATTAGATTTCATTAGGAATTTGACATGCTATGTCAACAGTGAAATGAAATCATCCCAGATGACCCTGCTGGAGCCCATCTTTCAGAGTAGGAAATCTTAAACTGCCCCCCAACACTTTGTTGCTGTTTTATTTATCAGTTTATTATGTTTGCATCATGCTTTAAGCACAGCTGGATGCCAGAACTGCAGAGAGTGTTTGTTTTCATCTCCTCCTCACTGTGGAGGGCTGCTGTGAATTCACATGAAGATGGTACATTTAAGTTTAAACAAAACAGACTTCAAGATCCACTCTGTTGCATTCACATGCAATAGAGTTAACATGTCAAGCTTCCCTTATACAACTTTCTAAACATTTTTCTAAAATGATGCCACGACCGAGTAAAGCAATTTTAGAGAAAAAAAAAGACCTTTTTTTTGTTGCAGCATTTGCTTTTGACTCGAGAAACGTGTGAACACAGCGCTGCTGTTTACAAGAATTTACAATCAACTTTAGACAGCACAACATCTTTTTGATAGGTGAAAAAAAAATTGAAATGGAAATGCGCACCAATGCTGTCATCATACCGAAGCACGTGTGTTTGTGAGATGCTTTCAGGTTGCCTCTTCCCCAGCCCTCGTGGTTTCATTTGCATATCAAAGGGACTTCACAGCCGTAGCTGTAAGCTCCTCGCTACCGCAGAGAATGACATCATTCAGAAAGTTATACATTCCCGATTAAAGCCCACAAAGACAGCCTCTCCACTGCTCTCAAATATTGCCAGGAAAATGAGAGTCATTCGGAGTAATGGCTTCCTAAAATTCAACTTACATCAGCGTGAGTGTGAAGGGGGATGAGTGGCAAGCCACCAGGATGCTGCAGAGAGGTTTTCACAGCACAACAGGAATCTCCTTCTATTCGACAGTAGTGCAACCCACACGCAAACTCCAACTGTGGCTATAGAAGTGGAGATTATCATCACACGTATATGCAAAGTACACACACACACACACGTACACACACGCTCACTTAACTCTTAATTATCATAGATGCTCCGGTCATCAATTATTAAACACACTCTAGGCGTTGCTAATGGTATTTTTGGAGTGGAAGCTTTATCTAATGTAAGAAGGTAGATGTCTACTTTGGAAGGCTGCGTAATAATTCATTGTGGCCCCGAAGGCAGTTTAAAGGCTGTCTGTATTTAAATCAACTGCAATGTCTCAACAAGTTTAGGGGGTTTTGTCTGGCCCTAATTTTGCATCTGTTCAGACTGCAATTACTTTATTTCTGGCAAGCAAGACCTTTTTTAAAATGTAAGCCAAACACATCAGCCCGATGTTGGTGTATCTGCGTAGTGCAGGGACTAATCTGCACCATGTCTTGTATTACAAGTTGATTTCATCAGTGCTTTTGCTATTTTCCTCATGACTGAATGAAAATCAGGATATTCAGTTTCATGAGTTACATAAATGACCGAACAGACAGACAGGATTTAGCATTTGGAGAGATAATGCATGACTCGATTTAATAATAGCAGCTTGATTGACAGAGTATGATATAGCAGCAGATGGCTGAGACTAACAGAGACATTTCAAAGAAAGAATATGTATTAGGATGTGCAGCTAGACATTGCGTCCAGTGGTTTAAAACAAAATAAAACACCCTAATATCACGCTTCTGTGACATGGCTTGAAATTCACTTCTCAGCTTTAAAACAAATGCCTTCAATTTGGGACAATCCAAGCATCACCAAAATGAGACATTGCTCTGGATGAATTGGAGCCACTGTAATTCAAAGGGAGAACAAGAGAGAGTGAAGACTTTGGTGGTGAAATCAGCACTGTTGCTTGTCAGCTCCTCAGTAATGGAAAATGTATTTAAAATGGGGTCGACTGGATCTCATTTTACGAATCATTAATAATAAATTGGTGCCATCAATCCTAATGATGACGGGTCCCCTATTATACGGCCATAATTTGGGAAACTTCTTTTTCTTTTTTTTTTCTTGGATCAATTAATTCCCCTTTCCCCCTTGCATAAAACACCTGTTTCATTTCAGGGAGAAAAAAAAAATGTGTTGCAGAAAACAATAGCCTACATTTTAGGGTTTGCAGTATTTCTGGATTTATAACCTCTCTAACCTCCTTTTGCTGTTGGCTGAAAAAGATGATAGCAAGAGGCAGTAGAAGGAGAGCTCATGAGCAGCTGGTTAGAAACTGTACAGGAGCAAAGCTGAGCCTACTGTAGCTGATTTACATAGTCATGATTCCAGTCATGTGACCACACTAACAGGAACAATTATCTGTTCTACCAAGGGCACTGTAGTTGGACAATAATGAATATGTCCCTGAACCGTGTCCATCACTCACATTCACTTTCATAGAACTGGATCAGTACTTGTGTATTTATGACAGTTCTATGCAAGCCACGGCCATGAACTCTCCTCATTTAGTGTCTACTGACAATAAAATGTTCATTCAGTGGTCGACACTTACAAACTACAAAAGATGATTTAAGAGCAACGCGATGTCAGTCCAGGGACCCTATCTACACTATCACTTAAGTGGAATGACATTTTTTGAGTGTTGTCAGGAGCTTAAAATAGCTATTTATCCTGATGTTGGTTGGTTATCCTCTGCACCAATATTAAAGGTTGTTGTGCTGCAAATGTATATTCCGTTTTAACTCAAAACGTCTTTGACTCACACTGGTTCCTAATGAAAGTTTACGCTCATTACCATCTAATAATAAAGCTAGGCTTGATTTAACTCCAAAATATTCTTTTAAGTACTTCGGGGTCTTGTTAATGAGTGAGGACATTATGGAAAAAGAGACCAACAAACAGATTGGTGCAGTGTCTGCAGCCATGTATACTGTACTGGTCTGTGGTGGTGAAAAGAGAGTTAAGTCTCGCCATTTACTGGTCGATTTGTAGGGAGAAGAGTCGTCTCTCTTCCATGGCCTCCCCACCTGTACACGTTCCTGGGGAGGTGTTTCAGACATGTCCAACTTGGGGGAGGCTCTGAGACAAACCCAGGAGATTCTGGAGAGATTATATATTTCAGATAACTTCTGAAGGCCTCAGTATCTCCCGGAAGAGCTGGAGGAGGTTATTGAAAAACAACCACCAATAAAATATTCTTATTTAATGAAATCAGTTAAAGATAAATAAACATACACTGACAAAATCATTGTCATCATTTTGATTAACTGAAATTAGTCCTTGAAATAAATTAAAAACAACAACAAAAAACATACATCTCTGTTTCATTTTCACATCAGCTGACTTAACCAATGAGAGATTGTAAACACATAAAAAGGTAAAAATGAAAAGGCTCTGATATTTTGTTTCTTTTTTTTTCTTCACAGTAAAAAAAGCAAAAGAGAACAAATACGATATGAAAGAAGACAACAAAAGAAAAATTCCAAAGACTGCAAAACAATCAGCAAATCCTTGTTTTTACCAGACTATAATGTCAAAAAGAAGCTTCAATGTCATGAAACTGTTTCCAGGCTGATTCAGTGAAGCCTGACTTAAATTCCACTGAAACCTCTGAGGAGAGCTGAATCTTACCACTACAAGTGGATGTTCATTGCAAACTTGTGCTCTTGCAATTAAGGTGAACAATCTGATATGTGAAACACATCTCCCATTATTGGTGTTGCATGCTGCTGAAGGTACCGCCATCAAAAGCAAAAGGAAAAGGAAAAAGAAAATATTAACATGGAGATCTTCACACGTTTCTTTTGCAGTTCAGGTGTCTGTTATGCGAGTCTATCAGCTCTTACTAGAATCCTAATTGGCAGATTTAAAGAGCAAAGTTCTTCTGAAAAATCTAACTGTATGTGAATTTATAATGAATGATTCTGCCTTAGATGTTAAAGTCTTCTAACGTGCCCTTTTGGCCGGTTGTTCATCTTTTTCATCGGATCAGTGTACTGACCTTACTGTTACACTTCTTCCTGACAGGAATGTTTTAGGAACGTATGCTGTGTGCCGACTTCAGAGAGCATTGTCTTTGAAGGCGATAAAACAGCCTGCCCTTTGTCTCATTTTTTATTAACACTCTCTTGCTCACGGGACAGGAACCTTTGAAATTAATATTGCTACTCGCAACATTAAGCTTGATGAAAGATTACATTTTGTTGCTGTTCGGGCAGGTTATCTACACTTGAGAGGTCCCGAACAGGTCATTCAAGATACCGTGCGTCACACACCAAACTCTGCAGCAAGAGGCATGTCTTGCATTATTCATAGCAGTGGGAACAGGGGAAACCTGTAGGCAAGCTGATCAAACTAGTTCCTGACATTTTATTCAAATGATTAAAGTTGGCCCATGCTGAGGTGGTTAATGTAGAAATAGTTCATTCAAATCAGTGTTTTGATCGGGCAATCAGGTGTAATTATCTTTCATGTTGCCACTCTCATGGAGGGTATATGTTGAAAAAAAGCACCAAATGATGCAGACATACACAACCATGTGTTCAAAAGTCTTAACTCTTAGAAGCTACATCTATCACTCAGATCACGAAGGAAACTTATGAAAGTGCTGACCACACTTTGACAGAAGGGATTTATTTCTAACACCTTATCCTATGTTTTTTTGGTTCTTTCTTTTCTAATTACCCGTCAAAGCTTTTTAGACTTTTGAATAGATTGTCATGTTTTTGGCCAGTTGACTGTCAAGACTTCACTTAAGTTCAGAACTTTCTGTCTCGCTATCTAGAATACTAACCCTTCACAATTCATATAACTCTTACATAATAGCTATGTGCTGTTATTTATTTATTTTTTAAACACAGAACTACTCCAGACTATTACATGGTTAACAAGGCAGTTGCTTGCTGGTGAAGAAGATGTGCCACATGTGTTACAGTACAATTAAAATAAGCCAAATCATTTTCATATCTGTTTTGAAAGCCATTTTCCATTCCCATTAGACAGGGCCTCAGAAACCCTGAGGTGTTTGTGCTTTTGAAATGTTTGTCAGAATAAAGGCTTTTACCTCTATACATCTGTTCCCCATGGCAAATTAATGTTTTCTGGCATGGAATAAGTTCTTGAGAGTTAATAGGAGAGTTCGGTAATCCACCAAGGATGTGCCGCTTCCCGGAATGTTGTGATGCATACAAAATAGGCACTTCATAACAGGAAATATATGCATGAATGTTTTTTTTTAGACATTTTATAAAAGAGTCTTTCATCCTCATGAAGACTCCCAGCCTGACACTGCTGATCGTAAGGGCGCAGACTGAATGTAGCCTCTCCTTGTGCCTGCCTTGTCATGCTACTGCTCAGCTCATGCCAGATCTAATGCCTGAGGCAGCAAATGAGTCATGTCTGCATGCATTCAACCAGGTCTCGCAACCAGGTCTCACTGGAACGGCAACAGCCCTGCAGGCCGCGGGCAATCGATGACCATTCCTGCATAATCCATCTATCAATATTGATAGTAGATAATAGATAGATAGCATGCACATTAAAATCCATGTTTCCAAAATGTTTTACTGATCATAGCCTGTGCTCAGTTTTCCCTAAGTCACTCTCTACACCTTTTTATCTTTGTGCAGCCAAATGTGGTGCCCAGGATTGAAAAGTTACATGTCTGTTAAAACAAAATGTATCAGTTGATTTCAGAGGACGTAATAAAGCAAGTAGCACGTTGCAAGGACAGCATAGTTTGTACAGTCTTGCAATCAGATATTAATGTCATGGTTCTGGATACATTTTCTCTGTCACAACATCTACTTGTCAGCCTGGTCTGCAACATGCTTCTCAATAACGTGTCAGTGCAAAGTTGTTTTAAATGTCTGCTGGCATGCTACCCATGTTAGCAACAAAAATAGATTTTTGGTGGCCTGGTCTGGGTTTGCATTAACCTGTCAAACTACTGTATATCTGTTCACAAGGAAGGCATTATAAGATAGAAGTGCCGCTATTCGCAAACATTAGCCTCTCAGGCAGAGCATTCTTATCTGAATTATGTCAACGCTTCTCAGTGATGTGGTGCAGTCAGCATGAGAAGCTGCGGCGTTATCTGTGGAAGCATACGAAAATAAGTCTTTATTGTCTGATGTGGTTGTGTTCGTGGCACGTCTTACCCCTGACAAACAAACCACAGACGGCTGCACAGATTGCACTTAGCGAACAGCTATTCAGGCTAAGCAGACAGAAGTCATACGGAAATGAAGGGCACCATAGGTAAGAGGCGGCGTCCGACATTTCCTCAGCTCAGTTGGCTTAGATTAAGACAAACAGGACTGGTTTCCTCACAACTACAAACCTTGTTGTGACATTTGCATTCATTGAGATAATTGTAAGTGACAGCCAGTGCGTTCTGGCCTTTACTCAGCAATAAGCAGTGGCTTTTTTCAGCTTGAAATATTCAAGTCTTGTTGGACAGACTTTTCAACAACATCTTATGTGATACGAGCATCTCACCTCTGATCAGAGATTACAATCTAACATTTACGAGATACATTTTGAATATCTGAATGATCTGACCCTGACAACATTTATGCTTGGTTGCACTGACTTTGAAGTAAGAAACACAAACGATGTCTAATAAGTGATTCAATGGCTGATTCGGGATTTAAATATGAATGTAAATTTAGAATTGCGTGGAAGTGATTGGTCTGTTACACACCTTTTCATTCTCAGGTCATTTAAGTGTTACTGTTTCATGTGAAACGAGGGAATTTCCTCCACAGCTTTCTTCAAGCACCAGAAGTCGTGCAGCAGCTGTTGTGATCTCAACAGGGTGGCATCAGCCGGGGCCCGGCCAAAAGGTCGGAGTAACTGAGAAAAGACGACAGCAGAAACGAAAACAGAATAACAAAACAGAGAGAGAGACTTCACAACACACAACAGCAGCTTTCAACAAAGCACATTACATCTTACAATGAAAAACGTGCTTTAAAGAAAAAAGAAAAAGCAAGTAAATTCAAAAATAAATAAAAATAATAAAATGAAATATAAAGCCGCACAAATAAATAGAATTTCTTCAGATTTGTTGTTGTGTTTTAAAAAAAAAAACATTTTTAATGCTGTGTTTTAGATTTTTGTGCTTTCACATTGCTGTTGTATTTTGTTTTTACAGAAGACAAGAAGAATGTAGATTTTCTATTCTTTATTTTATTTTTTGCTTAACCTTGAGAGACAAATCAAATTTCCCATTTGTTTGCATAAACATGGCGAATAAAGCTGATTCTGTTTCTGAAAAAAGTATCTTTCACACAGCTGCATCATGGTGACTTTGTTTTTGTTTGCTGTGAAGTTATTAATTATTAGGAACCATCCATGTCATGCTTGTTTTGGTCTTAGAAGCTGAAATGTCTGTACGGTGATCATGTTTAGTGAATATGTAGTGTAACTGGAAGTTTAACGGCCATGAAAATTCATGCAAAAGCCATCAACATGAACTATGTAGTTCTCTTGAAATACTCAATAATCCTATAGGTGGAAGGAAAAACTAATATAGAGGGTATGCGTTTATGTTACTACCCCTGCGGGGCACGCCCCTCTCAGTCAGACCGAGTGGCAAGACCTCGCTCAACACGATGGAGTGTGGCATCGACATTGATCCAGACGCGCTACGAAAGAAAAAGTGGTCCACGAACATTGACATGTGGCCAGAAATCATATGTAAATGTAAATGTATCCTGACATTTATGTGGATCTGATTTCAACGTTGGGAAAATACACAATACAAAGCCTGAAAATGATTGCCTAAACGACTGACAGCTGCCTGTGAACTGTTACCTGGTATGTTTCTCTCATTCAAAGGAGCAGTTTGACACGTTTTACAGATGTTAATATGCTTTACATTGTCGTTCTAAACCAACGCTTTACCGTTCTTTTGGAGTTATTTTTCTTTGCTATTTCCCCACACTGTTTCATGTTATAGGTTGGAAAGTGAGACATAAGCATATCTAGACTGACTTGACAGTTGCGTTAAAGCTATTTAAATACTTTTCAATGAAGAGCTTACAGAACATCACTTTTATTTATCAGTTTTACTTTACAAATGTTTCAATCACACAGTATTCGTCCAAGTTTTACAGAATTGTGTGCCCAGCCCTTTTTCCTTTTGAAAAAAAGGCAGCGGTCAATGTTCTCTTTTCTTTGGCTTTTGGTAGCCTGTAAAAGATAATTCTGACTTCTTTTCAAACCTGTTTGTACAATCAATCGCACACCAGATCTTCCCCAATTTTTGATATTGTTCTTAAGTTTAAACGGTATTTAAGCCAACACTGCCACTCATCTCCCTATTTCTGCCACTCAGTGGGCATAACCACAATGACTTCTACTGGCTGTGACATCACTTGCATACCCTCTATTACAAATAAGGTTGTTTTTACACTTGGTTATAAGTGGATCAATGTGAATACAGCAACTGCTCTTTGGTGTGCAGCAAAACAGTTATACCAAGGCCACTCTGAAGAGGTGGTCTTGGTGTCGGCAAACAATGATGCAGTTCGTCTGTGGTGTCAAACTTCAATGACCTCAAGCTGACGCAACTATGGGCTGTGCCACACGTTTAAGCCAAAGAGGCTTCAGTAGTCCGCTGGACATTGTATTGCACTTTGCGAAGGAGGAGTAATGTTAGCAGATGTGAATAAATGACTTCCAGGCAAACAAATAATATAGAAAAAAAGGTCAACAATGTGTTTTTCAGCTCTTCTTTCAGGCTGGTTGTCATGGAAACATAACTCTCCCAAGACTGCTATTGACCAATGACAGCACTGATTACTGTCACGTGACTTGTGGTACGCTTTGGGGTAGAATGAAAACATTATGTGAACACAACCAAACTAACTGAAAAATGGTTCAATATAATTTGGTGTGCACTTAAGCTGCAGCAGGGTGTGCACCAAAAACTTGGTAAAAACTACCTATGTGGCCTTTAACATCCTCTTGGCTTGATCAGTGACGTCCATCACAGGCAGGAATTCAAAGACTGCGTAGTCTATAATTTTGCTGGGCAGAGACTTTCACTGCAGCACACGGGGGTTTGGCTTGAAAAGATATTATACAGTAGGTCTGTAAGTGCATTGAGCCTGCAGTACAGGAATGCTGTGACAACTTCTATACTGCCCTGGACGCAGAATAGAAATGAAAAAACAATGATATCAGCGTTATGATGTACATGACTGGAACGGCAGGGTCCGCTATCCCGGCGTCAAGCCGGTGCTGAGCAGCAACTCCGGTCCAACACAGCAGCACCACCGAGCTACAGGGCGCCATCTTGCCGAGTTTAAACTAATCAGGCTGCATCTGCTTCGCTGCTGGGCCACTGTCTGCTGTATCCAAATTAACATTGTTTGAAATTTAAAAAAAACAAAACAATAAACCTGGAAACCTACAGGCTGACCTGCTGTTGTTGTCTCATACCGTCAACTGGACAAACCGACTGAACGCAAATGTTCACCGTTACGTTAGTTAGTGTTCTAGAAAAAAAAAATCAACTAGTAACTACATAAACCTTAAGTTGTTTCGACAGCTAAACATACAACTGATGGATCACAACACAGACAGCTGAATGTGACAAGAGACGTTGAACAGAACATGAATAGGTACAAAAATAGCTCAAGACAAAACACCCAACACGACAGGACCGAGCTGTCAATCACTGACATCTAACGGTAGGCCTGCAGCATTGCTCTCATTACTGCTTCATTACTTTATTCTGCGCAGTAAATCTGTGTATATCACAGGCCTGTCACTGAAATGAAACTGAAATTATACAAAACTGACAAAGGTCAATTATTTTACTGCCTAAACTGGGGTGAGCGAATAAACAGTGCAATTATCCGCTGTAATGTGTTACATGTAAACAGTAAACATTTCAGACGTCTTGTGTGTACACACACAAGACGCGCACACACGCACGTATATATGTATATGTAAAAAAACATTTCCACTATTCCTGCTTGGTGCTTGGTACGTTTTAGCACCGTAGCCCGTCCCTTTAACGTGGCGGACAGGCCCCGCGTCGCAGCCGACCGGAGCCTTGGCTTGGCGAAGACGGTGCCAACACCCCGCCAGCAGGCTGCGCCTTTCCCCGGCTCCACTGTTCACTCACCTCGGATGAAAGCGTCAAGGTCGCCGCCAGAAGCAGCAGAAACGCCGTGTGCTCCCCCATACCGTCCTCCCGGTATGCAGCACCGCCGTAACGTTTCACGAATTTGTAGTTTGGAAAAAAACAGTAATTTAAAAAAATAAGAGAGAGAAGTGAAAAGAGATTTAACGCGTGTCGACGCGGCGTCAACAGAGGCGCTCCGGTCCCGATTATCCCTCTCTGTTTTCGCCTTGTGGTGGCGGTGTGAGACTGCTGGATGTTTGGGATTGGAGCCGGGGGGGGGCTGGCCCGCGTGTGCGTATGTGTGTGTGTGTGTGTGCGCGCGCGCGCGCGCGTGGGAGGGTGGGTAACTTCATTCACGCCAAGAGAAATAACCAGATCAACAAGAATCTTCCCCTCTTTATAAAGAAATAAATCATGCGACACCACAATGTTAAATCCTCCCATGCACAACCTGTAGGCTCCTATAAAAACTGTTAAGCCTATCTGTATTCTGACCTCAGTGGGAGGTAGCGAAATTTCTGAGAGGTTAGTCATGACATTTTACATTTTATAGCGAACTCTTTTTTTTTTCTTTTTTTTCTGACGGCATTTAGGCCGTCACTTGGTTTCACTTCCCACTCAGATCTTTCCCACTCAGTCAAAGATCGAGACTTTCGATCGAGCGTTTTCTCTTCTGGACCTGCAACAGCAACAATAACCATACCAGGTGGCTTTGACAACAGTTTCATACCTGTGAACTTCCTGAAGTCATCGAGGGCCAGCTCAGAGGAAAACATGCGGGCTCTTCTTGGATTATTAATGGCGTTAATGGTCTCAGGTGAGCTACATAAAAATCTCATGTGCGACATGCACGTGTAGGGCTATTGTTGAAGTTCTGGGTTATAATTAGAATGGTAAAATATCCTTTACTGTCATTAAAGTTGCTGTATCAAAGTATGGACATTTCCCTTCGCGAAGGATGAGTTCTGACTACAGCATTATAATTATGTGACACAAAACAGTCATGTTATGTTAAAATATGGCTGGAATGCATAAGCAAAAGCAAGTCTTGGAGTATTTCAGAAGTTGATTCTATCATTTGTAATTAATTGCTGACTCATGAGGTCAAGCTTTTGAAAACCTCCTCGCAATCTGTAGCTGCAGACTATATCGTTTACTTAAAACTGCCTGTGTAATGTAGCCTCTGGACAGATCCAAGCTGCTCTGGTAGACCTGCCAGCTTTGATCACATCAGTCCAACAAAGCATCACGCAGCAACTTATGAGTGGGGTCAAAGCCCAGCTGTGGGGAGCATCTTCCTTTTGTTTTTCTTGAGTTTGAGTGCTTTTATTTCTGCTCAAGTCTGCATTTGTTCTTGTTGTTTTTTTCTATCCCTCAAAGTCTTGAATCAAGACAACTGGATTTATTTTTCTTTGTTCTTGAAGAACCTTCACCCTGCATCCTGAAGGCTTCGTCAGTTCCTCTGGATGAGAGGTTCAACTTCTTCAAAAAGAAGTCCATGTGCCTTGACTCAAACCTTTGAGCACTAACATGACCTGAATGACTGAGAGTTGACACCAGCGTTTTCATGAGGAAGGCAAAGAGATTTTTTGTTATCACAACCAAATCTGTTTATTTAGTTAAATTCTTGGTGAATGGTTGCAACAGTGCATCCAAGAGACAAGTGTCAACAACAATCCTGGCTTTGTTCAGTTTATCATGCACTTTTACAGAAATGCAAACAAAGAGAGAGAGTGTGACAGTCGGAGTTCGTGAGAGTGGCTGTTAAACTGTTATGAAAGTATGTATGAGAGATAAACTGTGTTTACACAAGGTTGGGTTAGTTTTTCCAAAGTGAAGACCAGTTAATGAACAATATTTTGAAATGATTTCATTTTTTTTCTGTAAATGTGGGGCAGGTAATATGAATAGGTGCATGGAAACAAATGGAAGTATAAGAACAGCAAACACTAAGATTGGAGGGCGTATGACAGAGCTGCCATTCAACTATGAAAGTGATAAAAGATGTTAAATTTACATACATGTAAGAACAAGTGCAAATGAAAAGAAGCTTAGTATCAACCTCAGTTATTCGATTCTCCACTGCCGCCTACATAATAATGGCACTGACATTTACACAGCTCAGGTGAAACAGAACAATCCACTAATCTCCCGCAAAATACTTTTTTTTAACAGGACCTGAAATTCAGATGAATTGTCAATACCAGACTTTCATTTGCATTCACATTTTTTTCACTTGTAAAATCGCATTATGCAAGTAAATTCCAGAGAAATGATTGAAAACTGTGGTTTTCATTTCACACTGTAATATAATTTTTTTTTAAATTAAAAGTGGATTAAAATGTTTCAGGTCATTTGATGTAATTTAAAGGAAGGATATAAAAACTTTACAATACAACAAAGAACTTAGCTTGTTTGTGTTTTTTTTTCTCTCCCTTTGGTGATAATCGTAACCACAATTAGGAAATCTTTATTCAGTGAAACAGGTTTGTTGAGAAATTGTGAAAAATTAAATTGTATGTTTGGCAATTTCATGTTGTCATAAAAAGCTAATTTCTTATTGAATAAAATTTGTTTTGTTATAAATCATGTCTTTTGTAAAATGACATGTTTTGATTGTAAAAATCCCCCCAAAAATGTGTGAAATTGTGTCTCTTGAAAATCTTTGTTGTAAAATATTGATCTTTGTATAACTGTCAAACTTTTTGACGTCGTGAAAAACGCTGTGGATTATTGCTTTAAAGCAGCTTACAGTTTTATTTTAAGACAATTTGGCCTGCAGGCCAAGTGAGGAAAACTAGACACTTTATTTAAGATATTTTCTAGGATTTGATGAGCTTACAGTTAGTTTAATTTAAATGAGTCGTATTTTTAATGCAGCAGAGCCCTTTTCACTCTCCATGGAAATGTTTTCTGAAATATCTTGCAGAGATGCTGAGATTTTGTCTAATTCTTAACCACCTTTTTGTTGTAGGTGAAACCAACATTACTGCCAATGACAAAAACATCCGTCTGCCCTGCAATTGCTCGGACAGAGATCTGGACAAGGATTTTAAATGGCAGATGAAGTCATTGATGCACGACTGGGAGCTGGTGTTCTTGGAGAACAAAACCGGGAAATATGATGGGGAAAACTACAAAGGCAGAGTGAATGTATCCAGTGACAGCTTTCTTCATCTAAAAAACATCACAGCCAAAGATACAGGCAAATACAAGTGTATTTGTACTAAGAAGAATATATACGACTATGAGGAGGTGAATCTGATTGTTTCCGGTGCTTCAGCTATGTTAGGTATATATTCATTATTCACTATTGTTATTCATAATATTCTTTTCTGATTTTCACTAATATCTTTCTTCAGCAGGGGTTTACATCTGACCGTTAACCGTTAGCACATTAAAATCAATTGATGTCTTCTGTTAAAAAAAAAAAAAAGTCCCAGTCATAATACATCACATGATAGAACACTGTCACATCCTGTTTAATATGTATAAAATATTGTGACATTGTCAAAATAAAAAGACAGACAAATAATTTGGTGATTCATGTTGCCATGATTTATGTTGACATTCCTTATTTTCAACAGAAATGACACATCCAACCACAATACCTGCAACAGACCATTTGAGGAAATTGGTGAAAATCATCCCTGTGGTGTTGGTGCTTGGAATTTGCCTGCTTTTGTTCTACCGCTGGAACAACTCATAGTGAGTGTTTGCCATAAACCCAAATGATAGTCTGTATCTTGATGACTTTTAACAATTCAGAGTTTTTCTTTTATTTATTTATTTATTTGGTGAGGACAGTGCACATAAATGAACATTCAGTACAAATTTGTGTTGTTATGTAAATATGCCACATTCAGCTAAAAGCTCATTTCCATCCAACAACAACAAAAAAAGACAAGACAAACATAGCATAAACATTATATAAAGAACAAATCAAACAATAACAAAGAATGATAACTACAATCTAGTATTGTGTTAAAAAAAAAAAGCTGCCTAGACTTCACATACTGTATGCTCACAGGTTTAGTTTAATATCAATTTATAACATATTAAGAATGACCAAATAGTAATCAGTACTCAGTATGAGACAGGATCGTGCAGTGGAGTTATGATTTGGCAGCATTGGCTGAAATGAAGGGCCTCATTTGTTTAAAATTTTCCACCTCGTTTTTTATTATTTTGGCCCCATTTATTATGTGTTTTTCAAAAGTAAGACTGGAGTCTAATATGACCCCCAGGTACATGGGCTGGGATACCAAATTGAGTTTTATTTTGGAGGCCTTATTAAATAGAGGAATATTGCCAGATGGAATACAGATACTTTACAGGGAGACCTATAAACTAACATTGTTGGCTTAAACCTAGCAGCATGCTAACTTCTATACTATGGTAAAATATAACCTTTTCAGTAGAGAAAAAAGTAAAGTAAATAACTGTCTGGTGTGAACATTATGTGCTAGATAATTCTTGATAGGTGATTGCTCAAACTGATTTGAAATATGATATTTGAGCTGTTTTGCTCCCAGACAGCCCTCATTCTGAGTAACTGAGTAGCTGAATTCATCCATTAAAGCCTTCATTTTGAAGCCAGTAACTAATGACAGGTTTCGGTCATGTTACAAGAAGCAGAAAGTGTGGGTGATAACAGATAACATCAGAATGAACTTTGCTGGGGGGGGGGAGTGGGATTATAAAAACCACAAATTGCTCTTTATTAGTGACACTGAGGGTGCTCATGCAGGCTGTACCAGTGTTGTGCAACATTGGCTACTGTTGTTGAGAGTTGGTATCAATTTTACTTTGTAAAGGATAAATATTGTACGTTGATTCACAGCTGATCTTATCTTTTTCCTGTTTTTAATCAGGTTGGAGAGTTTAA
>JBAMYA010000002.1:11590901-11625357 GCA_037176975.1 Arrhamphus sclerolepis
TTTTTTTGGACTCTGTATGCTCTTTGTGAATTTTTTAGGCCGGTTTGGAAGTTTTGGAGACAGTTTTGAAATTATCTAACATTTTATAATAAAATGCAATACTTGTCAAAGCATTAGCTTTAAAATAATTAAATTTGAGTGCTAAAGTACATGAGGATACTCTAGATGTGCTCCCAAATTCAAAGCAAATTTAATAAGACCAAATTAAGAAGTAAATATCCATAAAATGTAATTGCAAATGGTTGCCTGTATAGTCTGACAAGGAATGACACCCACTGTTATGCTATTAAATTCTGAGCTCACTGGTTTTAAAATCGAAAGACAGCTGCTAAGCGTCTGTGTGTGAAGTTTGAATCATAATTAATGTAGGAATGGGACACCGGGTCCCAGGGTGATAAAAAAGAAGAAAAAAAAAAGAAAAAAAAGTGACATTTATTGATAATATGAGGGCATTGCTCTTACAGTTGAAGAAAGTGATTTGGGGGAGTAGTTTATTAGCCCTCTGTCCAATATGACCTTGAAGCCTCTGAACCAGAGGACCAGCTGCAATCCATGATTCATTTAACACCTTCTGGGCCTCGAGAAGCACTCGAAGCACATGCACTGTTGATTAAACGTTTTGCGGGAGAATTCATATTTAAAGCAAACGCCACATGCAAATTAATGATAACCAGCCAAGCAGCAGGACACAGGACAGAAGAGCAGTGATGGGCAATTTATGAGAGATTCGCTCCAAATTACAATTTATTCTGTAATCACAATGTTTCCTCCATATGCAGCATAATGTAATGCACATTTATGAGTGGGTGGAATTATAAGGAATATGAGTAGGCTACTCGCAAAATTATATAAATGTCATTACAGTGCATTCAAGCAAATCTAGCACAGGGAACCAGAGATTAGCCGCTGGGTGGGAACGCTCTACATATGCCCATAAGAGACTGACATAGTCAGAGAGTGAATGAACGGATGATTGAGCAAACTCTGCTGAAGTTTTTGTATAGTCCCAAGTATGGAATTTAGCTATAGGGGTACATCCTCCAAATGGGTTACAGTGATATTCAAAAGGGATCCGAAATCCCCTGCTTTCCAAAAATAAAGAAAGCAGCAAAAAACAAAAAAAAAAAAAGAAAGAAAAAAAAAACAATTTACAGCCATATTACTGTAAGAAATAATGCTTTACTTTCTACTTTAAACTCTCTTATTGGAGATTGCCACAGCCTTTCTGTGAGTTCCTCAAGCTTGTACGTTTGGAGAAAATATTTTCCATTTCTTCTGCAGCTTGCGCTCACCGGAACATAATACAGCATCACCAGGAGCTTTCTGATAGAAGCCATCAATCATGTTAGGTTCAACGGTTGTACATTGGTCTGTACTTTATGGTCACGCTCCTAGATCTAACATCCCCCTCCCCATCAGCTCTAGGGCTTACTTCAAGTGTCATTGTGCATTTTGTCTGGCTGATGGCTCTGTTTATGAAAGTACAATAAATGTGTCATAGTAACTAATTTGAAACTGTTCTTTTTTTAAACAAAAAAGAAAAAAACATTCCATTCTGGTTTTGTTTCCCCAGCTTTATAAATGCCATTTTTGGAAACAGTCTGATAGTAAATATGTGTTATAAATACATGTCAAGTTTGACACTAAAGCTAGTTACACTTTCACACAAAGAATCATTTCAGTAAACTTTCACACTCACCTTCTCACTTTAATTCACAGCTCTGAATGCCATGAGACCAGGTTTCTACACCTGGGGACAAGTTTTAGTGGATCCTGTAATAGAAGCGAGCAAGCAGATTGTTGAAGACAAGTGACTGAGTTCTAAAAAACATAAAAGCCCCAAAACCATGTGACCTTTCTGTGCACTTTCTGAGGGAGACAACCTGAATCCTCTCAATATATACTGCATAAAGCTGAATATAAAATATCCTTCTCCATTGAACATCCATGGAATTGTCAGTCTTTGACTGACTTTGATTGATTTATGGTTATATATGAGAGAAACAAGCTGGAAAGGAGAAGATCAGAAAGATGTGTTGAGAAAATCTGCCATAGTTTTGAAGTCAAATGAACAAATGACAAATTTAGAGTTTTAGAGATTATTTTAAAAGTTTGCCATGCATAGTCTTAGATGTTGGATTACTATAACACTCCATGCTTTCCTGTCACATCAATTATGAATTTGATTCTGCAGCAACATTTGTAGGTCTCTGTTTGAGTGGAAATATCGACCTTCTGTTGGTATGTGTGGGTCTCACAGCAGAGTTTTACTCTAAATATTGTTACTGACCCTTGACATCAAAAAGTGATGTGTGGAACAGTACATAACATACGAGCAATAGAAAGTGATTTTGTCTGTCATTATCTAGTGACTGTAGACAAGCAAGATGCAGTAGAAATAGTAAGACCCCATGATAATAAAGTGTTTACTGCACTCAGTTCCCTTTTGCTCTAAATAAATAATCAATTTAATCCCAAATGTCCAGTATAATGTGCAAAAATGCATCTTTGTGTAAATAATATTTGCAAAGATCCCATTAAATGAATATGTCAATGTACAGTAAGCTGCTTCTATGTACTGTATTGTAATTGTATTCTTTACTCCATATGCTCTCCTCAGTCCAACTGATTCAGGTAGAAGTGTGTCCCTGATGGGTCTGGTGAGGTCCTTTCCTCTTATAAGGGAGTTTTTCTTTTCACAGTCACCAACTGTGTGCTCAAGGGGATATTTTTGTGGTTGATTCCTTTGTGTAAAGTGCGCCGTTTGCTCTAAATAAATGCTTTAGAAATGAAACTGAATTGAAGCAAATTGTTGATTTTTAAATATGGGAAAAATGCAGACAGATAAGTATAAAAGGGATAGAGCTTGTTCAGAAAAAAATGGGTTGTTGGTCATGTGGACACTATGTCTAAAAAAAACACGCAAAGACTGTTAGATGGAAGGAAGTTGAATATTAATGTTTTAGAGGTTAAAGGTCTAGTATGTGGTGAATAAAATAGCAGTGTTTCCAGTTCTAACATGAATAGATTTGACTTTAAGTGGACTGATTTATAGTTTCCTTAACAAACACACTAGTGAAACTGATGGTATGATTTGTTTTTTTTCCCAAGTGTGGGGCAGTGTCCCTGCCTTGGCAGACCTGTGCAGTCAAACTCAAGAGGAACAAAGCAGTTTTGTCCTGGTTGTGGTGTACTGGGCCAACTATCTTTACCTGCTAGGATAATTTAGGAAATATGGAAGCTTTCCCAACTAGTCTCTGTGTGTTCTACTGACTTGGAGAAGGCTCGTGACCCTCATATCCCTCATGGTGTCCTGTTGGAGTTTCTTCATGATTTTGGGATAGGAAAGATAAAAGGTTTTGTTTTGAACTGCATATTTGCAGATAATGTGTTTCAGCCGACATCAATGAACACAGATCTGTGGCACATACAAGGGTGGTTTTATAGCAAATTGTGATGCAGGTCCATTTGTCATGAATGCAGGTTTACTGAGGACCCAAATGCAGGAGGGCAGGCGGGTGTAATCCATTCATTTCCAGGCGTGGTAAGGCAAGGCAAAATAAAACACAGGACAGGAACACACCGGATAAAACATCACAGACCAGCAAGGAGCAAAGACAAGATGTTATATACAAAAAGGTGTTTCATGAGACACAGGTGAAACAGATCAGGGTAGATGAGGAGCAGGAAAGTCAAACAGAACATAAGGCAGACAGACAGGACGTCAAAATAAGACAGGAAGACAAGACAAAAGAGACAGAACAGGACAGAAGGCCAGTAAACAAGAACACCAAAACTGAAAAACCCAGAACACCATGAAATCAGTAAACCAAAGACCATACAAAATCTAAATCATGACACCAATTAAGCTCCCAAAAATACATATGAAATCCTCAATTGCAAATGTTTAATTGCTCCTGGTTGTTTCTTTAAATGGATAATTTAAGTAGTATTGACACAGATGAGTTGGCTCAGCATCTGGAATGATATAAAAGTTCTGACGTATTGTGGTAAAGGGAGCTCTGAGCTGAAAGGCGAAGTTATTGCACTTGATGTAGCACTTGATTTATGTTTAAATGCTTAGCTGTGGGTAGAGACTGAATAAGTGAGATTAAAGTGACTGAAATGAGCTTCTACTGAAAGCGGGCTAGTGGAGCCTTCAAGGTCAAGGTTGGGGGCTAAGTCATCATGGAGGCACTTAGAGTTGCCGCTTTCTGCAGTAGCCAGTGGAGATGTTTTGAGCATCTTCACTTCCAGTCACCAGGGTTAGGTGACTGGGTTAACTGGGGTTGGTGGGGTCTGAGAATCCACCCCCAGAAAATGTTTAAGTATACGTCATTTCACGCATTCTGGGGCATTTTCACATGTTGTTAGACACCTACTTTTACCGTCAAGTAAATATTTGATTCAAAAACTATTTCAGACACAGTTGCAGAGACAGACCCATCCCCCTCCAATATAATGGTTGTGAGACCTATGAAGAACTCACTTGAAAGCTTATATCTCTTTTCTGTTTTGGAGGTCTCCTCACACTCCTGCGCCTGAGACCCGATAGATGGATTGATGGATGAATGATGGATGATCTCACTTCAGTGTGAAAAATATTTTCAATTGTATGTCTTTGGTTAGTCTCTGGTTTTGAAATGTCTCACTTTCTTTGTCTCTATGATCTGCACTTATAAAATTATGTTTCCTCTTATACAGCACCCTTTTAACCTTCAGCTATTAATTTAAATGGTCCATTCTATTAGCAACAGACATTGCCTTATTAAATACATATATCCCTGTGAGCAGCCAGAGATGTTCACCGGCCAAGTCTTATCTGATACAAATGATTTATGACAGAATATTAATTTAATTATTTGCTTTCCGGTCCTTTAACTTCAGTCATAGTTTCATTTAAATTCTTCATACCATTCTTTTTTAGATTCATATGAACCCATAGGCAGCCAGTAAAATCATTTGTTTTTCTGAAAAAGAAAAAAAGAATAATTTGAATATCTGTCTCAGCATTTATCCATTTGTGTATTTTACAATCTTTGTTTCAAAAAGCATAACATGGCATTTTCTACATAATGGTAAATCTACATAACCAGTCAATGCCTCTACAATAGCTAGTGTGGTTTGAGATGATGCATACACAGCTAAAGCTAAAGAAAATCATGAAACAGAAAGAAGTAAAGATGAAAAATCAGGTTTTTTTGTCCCCCACCCCCGTTTTTTGTGGATGATTCTGTAAATAAAACAAGACAAGACATAGGAAATGAAATGGGTCAAGCTGATCGTTTATTTATTTATTTATTTATTATTTTCTCTGATAACATTAAGCCTCAGCACACAAATATCCCTATGACTATTTGTATGGCAAACACCAAGTGAGTTTTTACTTGGTATTGGACCAGAAAGTACAAGTGTGGTTCACCGCACCACTAGTGGTGAGTGTGAAGGAGAAAGAGGCTCTCACTTGAGACAGTCAGGTGTGATGGTTTAGCAGCAAGCTGTGAACATAACAGTAAATGGTGGTTTTGTGCTACAGTTTGTCAGAGACTGAGTGCAACAGCTCCTCCAGAAACAAGCAGGGCTCCCATGCCTCGTTTACCTTAGTGACAGATAATAACCCCGAAGCTTACTACAACTACGCCCTGGAGCTCAAGAAGAGTCTCCCCTGTGCTTCCCAAGTACAGCTTAGAGGCTGACACAGACAGTTTCTTAGACTAAGTTGCGATACCATCATAAACAATTTCTAATCCTATTATAAGAATAATTCAATAACCAATAAATTAAGTAGATAATTAAAATTCCACTTTAATTATCTGCTACTTATAATGATTACTTTACATTAATTATCTTAACAGTTACAACAAATGTTCAACATAACTTGTTTTAATGAGCATTAAAATTATTAAAATGTTTAAGTATATTAAATCAAGGCTGTTGTAAGACATTTTTGGGCCTTAAGCATAACTGACATAATCCTCAAAATACACTCCCCAAAACGTTGCATAATTGAAAGGACCATTAAACCCTTATCACAAAAAAGATATATTTTTTGCTCACTAACACAGGATATGTACTGCAATTACGTCTTAAATTAATGTTTGGTACATGATGTTTTTGCCAAGATAACAGCTCTAAGCTCCCTCTTATAAAATGTGAAGAACATATGGCAAATGTTGAGAGCTTCCTCCGTGCAGTTTCTTCCAATCATTCAGATCTGGAGGATCCTCAAAATCCTCCTGAGGTGAACTCTCCTCTTAAACTTGTTCCATCAATTTTCAACAGCCGTTGTCCAGCTGTCTCCATTAGTTTTTTTTTTTTTTTCTTTGATCAGCATTTGTTTAGGTCCTTTGCACACTTTTCCTCCTGGAAGGTCTAACCGCAGGTTGTTGCAAGTATTAAGCATTTAATTTTTTAATATCTGCTTGTTTATAATGAAGTAGTAAATGATGAGATAGTTTATCTATGTAGCCTCCCAGCAAGGTGCCTCCTGGTTTGAAACGCAGCTGGGGCCTCTCTGTGGGCCCGTCACACTGCGGCATGCATAAATGTGTCATATTTGCTCATACCACAATGTACAATCGCATTTAAGGAAGGACTAGCTTGACAATAATCATTATGTCATTTTGATTCCCCCTCCAGCTCTTGATGTCCTATAGTGTGTGATGCAGGTTATAGAAGTGGTGACACTGATTAAAGTAAAACTAATGCACATAAACACCATAATATTATAAATTTGAGTACCATGATGTAAGACATATGTTACGCCTTCACTGGAGAAATGCATCTTATTTGGGCTGCATGCTTAAAGTGCAGAGGAGCAATAGGAAGAATATGAACTGGTTGGATTTTGTGGAGAGTGAAGCTGAAATACAGCTTCACATGTGATGTTGGGGATATGCTGAAGGGGCTACAAACTGGTTCAGAGATTCAGAGTCATGATCTGTGAACTGAGGGGCTAAGTTAACCATGTCACGCCACAGTTGCTGAGGGGCTTTATGTGAACACACTTATTAACACTTCATGGATTAATTTCGCAAAGATCCAACACTGTGCTGTGGAGATTAGAGGGATGTGCACCTGAGAAACCCAAAGTAATAGGGCTCAGTGATGATGCTCAGTGGACTGTTTTAGTGCAGTCACGATGACAGAGAGCAGAGAATTGCTTCCAACACCTTCCTCGCCTGATAGTTTAACAAACTTTCACCAGAGGCAGCTGGGATTAACTGCTGCAACAGTTTATTACAGCTGGTTTGATTCTCCCTTTCCACTACTAACTTTGGCTGCCATGAAAACATGAGTTTCAGTTTTTAAAAAAAATGCTTGGCAAGAAGGAGCAACTTACCTGGAAGGTGATGTAAAACATTTTATAGTTACAGCGTGCTTTGTAATTTCATCTAAGCGATTGGATTTGGTTAGAACAAACTGTGCTTCAGTTTCCCTGTGACTGTGTTCAGTGAAGCTGCTCTGTGGTTTTTCATGCAGCATCCTGAAGGATGGATGGATAGATACTAGGAAAAAGGATGCGGTGCATGTGGGCATGATAATCTTTGAATTTTAGCAATCGTTACTGAGATACATGTAACAATTATCATATTGATTTTGGGTGATATCATCTAGTTCATAGCTGAAAGGGTCCGTAACACATCGACAGATGACTGCAGCAGTTTTCATGTTGCTTTTATCTTCACAGTGCACACCAGGTGGTTCTGTGTACTCAGGCTGAATGCATAGCAGAATTTTGATTTGTAGCATGGATAGCACAGTGGTATAGCAATTAGCTGCAATGCAAGAAGGTTCAGCATTCAGACTTGACTGCAGATCATATTGTGTCCTGTTTGTGTTCTTGTTTGAATCTCTGGACATTTCTGTTTCATCTCATATGAAATGAATGTTATGTTAAGTTGTCAAGCAAGACTGATTTTTTTTTTTTTTTGTCTTCACCTCTTGCTCAACTTCAGCTGGCTCCAGCTTGTAAGATACTAAAGGTTAAAGTGAGTATAAAGAAAGGATAACATGACTGTAATGTAATGGGACTTCTCTCCCTCTTCGTATACCTTGGAAGAGTGGAGAGAGAGAGAGAGAGACAGAGAGAGAGAGAGAGAGAGAAACTGTGTCCAAAGGGGAAAGAAACCTGCCTTTTGACAAGAGCACTTTTAACTCAACCGTCAATTAATTAGAAACATTCACAAACAAATTGCAACAATAAAGTGCAAGCATTAAAAAAAAGTGGTGAAATGCTCAAATCAACTGACAAGCAAGTGCTTTTTCAGTATGTATTTCTGATGATCTGATTTCTGGTTATTAATGAGTGAATAAAGGACTTTTTATAAATGTTTTTCCAGCCCGGTGGAACCTTCTACCATCTGCCTGATTGCGGGAGCATGAAGGAGTGATGGAAAGGGTGGGAGGAGTCCTCGGTGACCAAGGTGGCTTTGCTCATCACAGAGCCACCACAGCAGTCAGAGGAGTCTAGAGTGAATCAGCGATCTCCTGGTCTGATCAACTTCATCAGTTTTACTCTGATTGGTAGTGATTAAATTTAACCAAGCAGAAATACTGAAGGTGAGGATGGATTCAATGTGGGAGCCATCAGCCAGAGTTAAAACGTAGAGAAGTGGGTGGGTTGCTCTTCAAAGGGATCTGGACAGTTGACCACTACAGCTTTAGGTGTTCTGTCCAGCATGATTTTTAAGCCATGCCACGCCATTCCTGGATGTTAATTTCTTCACCTTTTTTTTCGTAGCTCGTGTTACCTCATCAAGCCATCAATTTCAACTCCTTCTCTATGCTTCCTCAGCCTCATCTCTTTGTATAGAAAATTATTTTTCTTTTGAGTTAGATAGATTTTCATGTCCCTTCCCACTTCCTATTGTTGGAGTGAATAGTTATTTGTTTGGGAGGAACTAACTGTGTCCTCAGAGAAAAGAACATACGATTAGGTGACAGTACATCTGTCAACATGTTAAAATCATCACCACAATCATTAAAAAACTAATTCTAGAGAGTCAGTTCAAAACAACCTTTTAGTGTTTCAGTTGTTTCTTCGTTTCAGACTTGATGAACCTTATAATGGATTCATCTGTTTTCAGTATTGACCTGCATGTTTGTGAAAATTCTCTGGGGAAATACAATAGTGTGGTCCAAAGGATAAAGTTGTGATTTCATAATGCTCATAACACACAGTCTCTGTCACTGTTGACCACCTGTGGTTCACAGCCATGCAGGGTCCGCTCCCAATCGACTCCTGTGTTCCCACTGCATCCCTGTCAAAACAGATGAATAGTCTCAAGAAGAAAAACTGAGGAACTTTGAGGGGGGGAACTCTAAGCTAAAATATCAGAAAATGTTTGGAGATAAATTTGTGACTGAGCTGTCCCAGAATTGGGCACACTGCATACAGCAACATGAATTGTCTGTACACTTGGCACACACATCAACAAAGGACCTAAACCAGTTCTAACTGGCCAACTACCTTGGTCAAACTTTGTCAGTCTTAAATGCTTTGCAAGTAGTCTTTTAAAGTTATTAAATAGTCATCATAACCTTAAAGAAATAGTGAAACTGAATGGTATCAGTGCACCTTAACTGGTGTTTTGAACCATATACAATGCATTTTTCATTTTTATTACTCCGACCTGATTTGAAGTGACCGTGGATCAAGTGATAGAATGGTCACCCACCACTGGGAAGGCCAGCAGTTACATTCTTACCACTTCACATGTGTGAGTGTCCTTGAGCAAGACATTGAGTCCAAAGTGATTCCCAGTGGCAGACAAGTGTCTTACCTAACCACTGGTGTGAATGGATGAATGACAAATGCAGTGTAAATGGTGATGTAGGACCTCACCAATGTTTTAAAAGCACTATAAAGGTGTGGACCGTTTAACTTTAATATTTATCACATTAATGAGTTCTTAAGTTCAAGTCACACTGAAACGCTGAGGCAGAAATACACTGTCGAGCACTCTGAATTAACTCAACAAAAGCAATTTGAGGAGGAGACATTGCAGACCAAGCCAAAAAACCAATTCACCATGGTAGCTCCAGATGCTTGCTTATTGACAATATTGACTGGAGCTTAGTCAAACACAAGTAATTGTTTTCAAACCATTGTGTGCATGTTGCAGTGATAAATAACTGGTCTCCAGTAATTATACCCCAACTACAGTGTCAATTATGTGTCGTGCATCTTGCTCTGACAGCCTGTGTTTGCCTTAAAGCTGCGTATGCATCTCTGATTTTGTCATTTCAAATGTCTTTTAAAAAAAAAAAAAGAGAGAAAAAGAAAAAAAAGCCTCCCCTCTCCCCCCGGCTGCCTTTTCTTTTTCAATCTACATTTTCAGAATAACAGGGAAAGATTAGAAGCATGTATGTAATGCATGTAAATGTGTTGGGTATTAAAAAGGTGCTAACAAGACAGCTACAAAAATGTTGCTATTAAACAACATAAGGAATTTACTTTATCAATGAAAGTGACAAACACTAGTTAAAAACATGGGCTGGACAAATGTTTGGAATGCGAGGTGCTTTGTTTATCTGTAACCTCATGTTGTTGTGAGTGTTGGTCATGTGAATGCAAACTGAACTGTTGTTATCTTATTTCTTTGTTTTTACATGAACTTTCTCTGTCCATGTCTTCACCGTCCGTGGTGGCTCTGTGTTCCTGGAGCCTCAGGCTGAAACGTCGCCTCAACGGCCCATCAAATTGAGTGACAAGTGCTGGTTTAAGCTGTATACCCAAGGGGACAAATGAAGGACTCACAATATATTTTGTCGCCTCAAGGTGAAAAGTTGCATATTGTTACCTTCAGGACCTTTAGAGCTTTCTCTGGTGATGCTGGATTATTTTATTCTGTTTCAATAGAAGACTAGTTATATCAGTATGCTATGTTGTTTTAAAGCAGCATCATGCAATAAGTTGCAAGAATGAAGTGGGCCAAGCAGACAGAAGTTATTACAGACAACTGCTCTGTGCTGCTCAAACAGAAGCAAAAAAAAGGCAAATTGAAAAGAGAAAAAAATATTGAAAAGTAAATCTCTAAGCCGTACATAAAGTAAACTGTTTAAGTGCCGTTACTTGGGAAACTGTCTTGCTGACAGTTAGTAAACCATTCTTTATAGTATTTACATGTCTTCCCACGAGAAGTACAAGATTGCTCGTATGGAAATGAAAAGGTTGGATATTAATGTTTTCTTTAGTTTACAGTCATCCTAAAATGCTTGTTTCATTTTTTATTCAGTGTGCTCTGTTGTTAATCTGACTACAACATCCCGCATCTGAAGCAAAAGCAATTACGTTGCATCTCAAGTTCAAATCTACTTTCTAATGGATTTTATATGCACACCAGTGCTTTGGTAATGTTTTTCTGTGAGCTTTACTTTTCCACCATTAAATAAGAATGAATCGCTTCTGTTAGAGAATGAAGATATTTTATTCATTGCAACCACTGCAGAATAATTAACCACATAATAATGGCACTTGATAATTTGCAAACTTAAGAGTAATGTTCTATCTTTTTAAGAAGCAACATATTCATTAAATTATAAAGTAGTGCTAAATTAATCTAAGTCTGCAGATTGTGGAAATGTTGCTTTAGTCAGAATGTGTCATTATGACACAAAAAGTCTGTCTTTTTTAGAAGTTATCTAGGACCTTATACACTTGCATTAAAACGGATATAATCTTAAATTTTTGTCATAATTACGACCCCCATATTAACCCTACTTATAAAGTTTAAAAAGTGCTGTGATATGAATCTGCTAATTACTCTGATGGTTTTAACAAAAGATCAGGCGTCATTTGAGCACCGTTACAAGAAATTTTGTTGATTTGTCACAGAAAATCACATTTGTTTGCTTTCAGTATTTTCAGCATTATTTCATGTTTTCATATTTCCGGTGCTGCTAAATGTACTTTGCAAAGCAATAATTTACACAACCCTTCTTCTGTTAAAACATATTAACTAAAAGTCAAATGAGTCATTAGGTATGGAGTCAAACTAATTACACACATTATTACACATGTTGAACATGACATTAGAAGTGTTTTTTTCTGAAATGCTTATGTGGTATTTGATAAATTAAGACTAGTATGAATGTCAGGAAGAATATAGAGCAGAATATAGATTTGGGATGACAGAACTGACTAAGTTTATGGTTTATGTCGACTGCAGACTCTGGAGCACTTGAAAGGTGTGCATTTAGATTTTTGTGGCTCCTGCCACTCTTCTTTACAAGTAAATGAGTCTTGTCATGTTATTTCAATGCAGTCTCCTAAAAAATACATTCTATTGCAACATTGGCCCACAGATCAAAATGCTAATTATTGGAGCAAATGCTCAGAATAACTTGTACAATTTAACAACATGAAGGCATCTTTTAACTGTCACAAGTTAATCTTTTTAAATTTGTGGTATGTCAACATTTTGAATGACCTCAAACTGTCACAAAAGGAATGTTTGCAATTTTTCAGATTTCAAACAGTTTATAAGAAGAGGGGAAGGCCTGTGGTCACAAACAATATATTATTATATATTTTTTAAGTTCATGGTGGGCAGCTGATTGGGCCCAAGATAAATGATAAATCAGGGATAGTAGATCAGGATGATCATTCTGATTATCAAAGACACATTATTATTAAGTCAGTGGAGGAAATCAGGGGTGTCTTGAGACATTCAAAAAGAATAACCACAATAACAACAACAACAATGTCCTTGTTTTGTTTGGATTTTTTTGTGTGTGTGTGTGTGTGTGTGTGTGTGTGTGTGTGTGTGTGTGTGTATGTGTGTGTGTGTTTCAAGAGGAGGTTAAGCTAGACAAGACTACACAGTCTTGCTCTTTTTCCTGATAACATTTTCATGTGCAGCATCTCTGGTGCTCCAGTCATCAGTATGAGCAGTCATGCAGAGAGTTCTGGGTCAGGCAGCTTTATGTTCACATGTATTTAATTTATCGGCAAGGATCCTCTAACAAAAACTAAGTGGGGAATTCAGGTCTCAGCAACTGCTAACCATTATATCATTTCAAAATGTTGTTCTTTTATTATTGAAACACTTTAGTTAATGTCCTAATAATTACATAACTCCATACACTTGTCCATCTACTGATGTGTGAAAAACCATTATAATTTTGGATGTCAGTAAAATGAAGATTGAAGAGTTAGTAGACAAGATAGTCTTTTCTCTGTTGAAATCTGAATGGACAGACATTATTTAATAGCTTTATCTTTTCTTGTCCTTTTACAAAATGGAAATAAAAATAAAAAATGAAAATGAAAATAAAAATGCTTGAATCTGCTCACTCTGCTCTACAGCCTGAGAATATCTAGGGAGGTGGGGTGGTTGTTGAGGTGGAGGTGGGAGTGTCGCAGTGGAAGCCGAAGCCAGCCGTGGGGAGGAGTCACAAAGAAAAAGAAATCCCTATGGACCTATGGACCTGTAGCTGTGATTACGGCATAAATTCTCTGTGGCGTCATTTCGTTAAAGCTTCTGCAATGTCACAACATTTATTTCCATCCAGAGTTGCATTTAATTTTCACCAAGCTCTTGTATTAATGATGTCTTAATGAACTTAATGAAGTCTTCTCCAGCACATCCCAAAATATTCTCGATTGGAAAGGTCTGGAGTCTGTGGACCCCAATCCATGTGTAAAAATAGGAGCGTTTTCACTAACGGGTTTTTTTTTTTATTGGGTAGTTTTTCAGGGGTTGACGTGTTGACGCATGCCTACATTGTCTCTCAGGAACTGTCCTGAGGAAGAGGCCTCCAGGAAAGCTTTGCAGGGCAAAAAAGTTACTCCAGTCGGATAGAGCGGCCCTGATAAACTTCTGGATAGAGGAGGTGGGGGTGTTAACTGGTTGCTTAAGTATGCTGTGGGAAGGAGATGATGCCATTCCACTGCCGAATGTATGCTTTGTGTACGAGTCATCTTTTTTCTCATTCAGTGGAACCATTATGCATTATACAAAAGGCAAGCAGGAATACCACAATCACCTTTAGCTTCTCCAATTTTGTTAGTTTGTTTTTCTGATTTTATTTCTTTGTTTTTGCCAACATCTTCTTTTCTTTTTTGGCAGCTGACAAGGGGCAAAAGTGGTGCACCATCACCATGTGGTGTGGAATAGTAGTTTAGATGCAACCAATCCTGTTGCCGTAAGTGGAGACACGACGACTCAGGAGGTCAGCCCTACTAAAATTCCAGCCTACTAGTTTTACCTGTAACCCCTGCTAGTTGAAACTGAGCAAATGATCTCATCTTCCCTGAACCATTCTTTCACAATTTGAACCTGATGAATCCTGGCATTGTCATTTTGGAATACACCCATGTCATCAAGGAAAAAAAAAAAATCCATTGATGTAATAACTTGGTCATTCAGTATATTCAGGTCATCAGCTGATCTCATGACATTACTGAACCTAGACCTGACCAACTGCAGCAACCACAGATCATAGCACTGCCCCCGCACGTATATACGGTAGGCAGAAGGCATGTTGGGTGTGCCACTTCTTCCTCCTCTCTTCTTACTTTGATGCACTCATCACCCTGTAACAGGGTAAATCTGGACTCAGACCACATGACCTTCTTCCATTGCTCCATAATTAAATCTTTATGCTTCCTAGATAATCAAAGTCTTTTCTTTATATTATTCTTACTAATAAGTGGTTTTCTAAAGGCTACACAGCTATTTAGTTCCAATCCCTTGAGTTCCCTTTACATTGTGCATGTGGAAGTGCACATGCACAATCATAGCTGTCAGGTGTACTGTTGTTGTTTTGTTTTTTTAAGGATTTGATATCACCAAAAGTGTAAGTGATCACCGATCACGCTCGCTCAAGATTTTTTTCCAACCACATTTCATCCTCAAAGATTAAATTTCATCACCATCCTTCCAGTTTTTAATAATGAGTTGGACATTTCTTCACCCAATTTTAGTTGCTTGAGCAATTCAAGCATATCCAAGGATATCCTGTACAGGGAACTGCATGTAGGGTCAAGCCCTGTTGGAAGGCCCCACCTCTGTTTCAAAGACGTATGCAAGAGAGGCCTGAAACTGTCAGACATTAGCCTTGACAACTGGGAGAATATTGTGGCCTTGTGTGAGTCTTGACGGTCCTGTGTGAGGAACGGCCTGTTACAGCCTGAAAGCAACAGAAAGGAACGTCTAGCAGCATTGAGAGCAAATCTAGGGCCACATGGAATTTGTGTGCAACAGATGCGTGAAACACTGCCAATAGTCGTCGTATTCAGCTACTCTAGAAAGTGGTACAGCACCTATATGTAGCACTACTGGATGCTGATGATGGAGTTAAATCCAGGTGGTGACTTTATTTTAGATGGGCAAAGTTTTCTTTTCCATTTCATAATTTTTTTGGTCCAAAATGGCATACAGTGAAATCCATTACCTTCCTCTGTGTGTGTCAGGCTAGTGCCTACTGAAAACCTGCCTCTGCTAACGTTTCAGAGTTAGCCTCATTGTAACATTCACGGTCTACAACTTCAGTTTCAGTCAAAGAAGACAACAAAAGTTACTTTTTTACTTAGTTGATCAGTCAGCAAGCTCCCCACTCATAGCCATACAGAGGCTTTTCACTCCTGCAATAAATTGAGAAAGAAACAATATTATAACAATTCTTGCAAGATTATAACTGAAGCTCAAAGTTGTCCCCATCTCCTTGACTGCTCTTTCACAGAACACACATTTTACATGAGAAATCAGAAAACAGACATTCCAAGAAGATATCAAAAATAAAATAATAATCTGAGGACTCATTGCGAATTTAATGTGGTTAACACACAAGTCAGCAGTGTTCAAATCCATGCAACAAGTCCTTAAAATTATGACTAAAGTAAGACTTGAGTAATACAAGCATAGTTCATTTTTTTACACTTCAGTGGTTTAGAGGATATGTGTCCACAAATCGTTGCTCTTTATGAGTTCCAAACAGATGATTATTGTACCAGTTTATCACATGTTGTTCACTTTTTGACACTGGTTTTCATTTTATGGAACATTAGTATAAAGTTTCCAAACTCCACATACAAACTCAATGACAAATAATCATGTAAAGTAAAACAGAAGAAAATGAAAAAGAATAATAAAACAACTTACATAAAACAGAGTTGGAGGATCTTCAACCAATGTGCTGATTTAATCTTTTTCGCTTTTAAAAAGTGTATTTTGCTAATCAAACTTCTGCCTGCCTATTGAGGCAGTATGCAGTTAATTTATATCAAATTGTATTTTAACGCTTCATTTCTTATTTCAAACTATATAGACTTTTAAAACATCTGCTGTGCCCACATTCCCTTGTAAGTGGACCATTACCTATTACAGCTACAGCTATTCCACTTAAACAAGAAATTGTGAGGATTTTATGCTCTGTATCCGATTAATTCTATAAATCCCAACAAATACTCATATTAACGATAGAGCTTTCACATTAATGTCCGTCCAATTTACAGTAACATAAAACCATGAACAATCTCAGATGATAACCAGAAGATGCTAGGATCCACTAGCTCATTAAACTGGAGTCATTTTCAGTCGTAAAACCATTTAAATTCTCTCTTTTTTTTTTTTCTTCAGTTGCTTTTATATATCCATTGTTGTATTAACAGTTAATTTGAGCTAAATGACTGAATGTAAAAGTCAGAAATGGATAATCAGTACAGACTGCATAAATAAGCACTTTCAGTGTTAAAAATTAATATCTCTGTCTGGGCATCATTAAAAGGGAACATGGAGCATGACATATAGAGCATCTCTGAGGATATCCTTCAGCCTCCCGGCCATGTTCGTATATAGAGAATCATTTTCATGTCATTTCACAAAGACATCCACCAACATATTTTAAGAAAACAAACTTCACTGACTTTAAAGTGTCAGCTGAAAGTGTTTCATGGTGTTTTGGCCAATGCTGCATTATCATTTCGTTTAACCATGGGGAGCTCCTCCTTTGGGCTACTTTGAGTACTATACTAATAACAAGGCTTGTAAAACTGTTGAACCTTATATTCCTCTACTTAAGCCTTGAAAGGGTCCTTTAATTAATACCCCTTTCATGATCAAAGTAAGACCGGATGAACATGAAGTTTAGCCTTGCTAATAACACCCAAATCACTGTGTCTTCTCTGCAAGGAATCAATTACAATGATAGCCCTGGCTCTTTTTCTCTTCTTCTTTCTTTCCCCATTTTGTACATAAAGTCTGTGATGTGATTGTGGCTTATACTAAAGAATTCACAAACACAATCTTGCCATAGAACAAAATGAGACATTTTGCATGTCATTCACGTACAGCCGTGTTTGGGCATCCAACTAATCCATTTGTGCTAATAACATGTTTTAATCACAGTTGTTCCCCTACGCAGATCAACATTGTAAGTCAGCACAGTTGTAGAACATCGGCAGTGAACACTGAGGCTTCCTAACAACCATTAGTCATACATAATTGTAGGGATGTAGATAGTCTTGAATAAAGGATGTATTTTGTTTGACTTCATTTTTCTCAATAATGGACTTTGAATCTGTGAAAAAGAAAGTCTTCCTCTTTTTCTATTTCCTTTTGATTTTCATGTTTTATAGCCAGTGACACTTGTGTATAATACCTAATGTTCTTTCCACCTGAAGAGAATGATATTTTGCTGCAGTGACTGTACGCTCAGAGCATTTCTGTCAACCTGCAGAGCTCTGCGTGATCTCAGTGTTGGTCTCCACGTCCAGATTCAAATGTATGCTGGCAAAACTGTTCACCTCTGGGGAAGTTGCTTGAGGGAAAAATTGCCTCCTGGGGTAGTTTGCTCAGTTGTTATTACTGTTTGTCATGTGAGATATAAATCCGCTGTCCCATGTTTACAGCTCTGTCAAAAATACAGCTGCTGCTCTGCCTCTCCTCTGAAAATATTTGCAAACTGGGTCTGAACAAGATCAGAGTTAATGAAAACTGGCAGCGTGTTGTGGTGATATGTGTGCATGTTTGAGTAATCAGATGCCAGTCCTGAGTGGCTTGAGTAAAATGAACCTTGCATATTGTCTCACTTTAAATAATTGACACTAAATTGCTCAAAGTCTTTCCTTTCAGAAGACATTAACAGATGTGCAGCTTTTTTTCTTTTAAACTGAAGGGAAATTCTCAGCACATTTCTTTTGTATTTTGCCAAGCAGAAGATGAAACATGGGTCAGTGAGACACACAGAAAACTGTTTTGACATGTTCTAATAGATTTAAAAAGAAGAGTCACAAACTGGTTATTATCCAGACCTCTATTAAATATTCATAGAGGAGGCACACATCTATGTAGCTGGATGAAATCAGTTGGACTGTTACCATATTATGTTAGAGTGTGTTTCCTCTGGATTCAGTAATAGCATGCCTCTGCCAGCACTCCTCACTCACATATTGTCTTGGCTTTGAAGGCAAGCTGTCATGCATGTTTGATCACAGGCAGAAACAGACACTCAGAAGTCCTACCATCTTGGCAGATGAGAGCCGTGCACTTTTTAGAGCAGTGAAGTACATTTCTGCCTTATGAAAATGTTGATCCTATGCCACTTCTCCACTTGCATGAAATACTTGCTAATGACCAAACACACTTACACAAAGAGGCTGAGAATAGACGGGCTCCTCCTCAACATCTGCGCCCTCCGTCTGAGGGTTCCCCGGGGATCTGGAAGACTGAATCTTTCTCTGGTTTCCTCCTTTCACCCACCCTCCCCATCATTTACTTTAAGGGCATGCTGAAGGAGCAGGTTGTCCTGGTAACAAGTGTGGAAAAATTCAATGACGGAAGCAAACACCTCAGTGCTATCTCTGATTAAGCCCCTGGATGAATTTCACAGTTCTGGCAGGATCTGTGCCAAAGTCTGTTAACATGTTGACATTGTT
The DNA here is from genome assembly GCA_037176975.1 of Arrhamphus sclerolepis. Classification (NCBI taxonomy): domain Eukaryota; kingdom Metazoa; phylum Chordata; class Actinopteri; order Beloniformes; family Hemiramphidae; genus Arrhamphus; species Arrhamphus sclerolepis. The sequence goes on from JBAMYA010000002.1 coordinate 11,609,785, forward strand.
GTTGACCGTGATCCACCTCAGAATCCAGTTAATGAGCTGCTTTGACTGAAGAAAAAAAAAAAAAATCTAACCAAACATTTAGTAAACTTTTGATACTGATGATCTGATGTCAAGACACTTTTCAGAAAAATAACAAAAAAAAAAAAAAAAATAATACATAAATAAAACTAAACTGAATTGCTGCAGTGTTCACTGTCCTTTGAAGTTGTTGGAGGACTGCTTTCATACATGGCAGTCTGTAACATCAGATTTCACTTATTTTAATGATATTTTCTGCTTTAGAATTCATGTCACTGCAGTAAGACACAAAATGCAAGCCACAAGACTTTAATTATTCATTGATTCACTCTACAAATTGCTTATGCCATTTCAGGATCTGTTGCTACATTAAGAGCAGAGAGGCCCAGGTCTACTTTCTTCAAGCAACTTCCAGAGATTGTCCTTGGAGATTACCACCCTATAGTTGTTCTCATGGTCCCTGATGCGCATTCTAGCAGTGTCACTCAGTGTCAGTCCTTTCAAGTCAATGCTGCAATGCCACCAAGAGGACAACGTTGTCTATAAAAACCAACACTCTCATTTCCAGCTTGTCACGCAATGGCACTTTGGCTGCATTTACGCTGTAGGCTTTAATAGGCATTTACTATTTATTGCCTATATCCAGTTCTTTTGACAAGTTGCTTACAACATCTTTTGTATCCATTTACACTGGGTAACTCTTGGGGAAACAACTCGCAAAGAAAATCAACTTGGCTTCTAAGCCAATAAAAATTATGAAAGGGAAACAGAAGTCAAACTGGCATTTTTAAAAAAAAAAATACAGTTGCATTGAGACTCCTAAGCTCCGATTTCACCTTGCTATATCTTGAACTTGTGAAAGGCTCAGTAGAAAATGTTATCTAAGACACTGCTTTTCAGTGGACGACCAAGAGTTTTTTTTCTTATACTTTAAAACAGAGAAAAAGATGAGAGCCTATCCACCTTCACATTTTCAAGGACATTGAAAATGTTGCATTAACAGGGAAAATCCAGTCTGACTTTTTTTGATAGCAGTTGCAAATATATGCATTTGATTCCTATCAGATTTATTTCTCATGAGTGACTCCTAAAACCAATATAAGAATATCATGTGCTTTTTTTTTTTTTTTTTTATTGCTTACACATGCACTGATCATTTCTGAACTCTGCCACATGAGAGGAGAACATTTGAATTGCTTCACTTAAATCATGTTGTGTAAATGCAGCATTTGTCAAAAGCTTTTGTATCGTTTTTAAAAGCACTAGATTCCCCTTTGCCATCACTCTGTGATGCACAAGGAACTGCTCTACAGATGCATTTCCTTTCTACAATTGTAAGTGATGCATCAGTTGCACCAAAAAGTAAATGGCAACAGGAAATGTATTTTTTTAAGGGCTCATGCGTCAACAACGAACCATTTAAGAAGTCATTGAGGGATAGTAATGGTTACACATAACACACAATGATTTGGACATGTAGAGCCATACAAACAAAGAACACAAACAGCACAGACAGGTCTATATAATATATAATATTCTTAGTGCCGGCCCTGCGATGGACTGGCGACCTGTCTGGGGTGTGTCCCTGCCTTTCGCTCGGGGAGAGCTGGGATAGGCTCCAGCAGACTCCCGTGACCCTGTACAGGAATTAGCGAGTATAGATAATGGATGGATGGATTCTTAGTGGTTATAAGAAAATATATATTTAAAAGAAAGAAGTAAGAAAAAGGATGGCCAGAAGCTTCAGTTCATCTTGGACTTTTAAAACATGCAAAGTGAGTCTCCCAATGAGCTATTGAAAAGGTGCACTTAGTTGGTGATTTAGGGCTCAACTGTACAACCAGGAGCCAGACACGTTAAATAAGCATCAATATCACATACTTCCGTGGTGTCAACATTTTCCCATACTGACATATATCCTAGTACTAAGATTAAAATAAAAATGGGGCACAATCATCCAACAAGAAAATAAATAAATAAATAATAAATACAAGTTGTGAATCTTTTTTAAATTAGTTTTTTTTTTTTTTTTTTGCATTCTTCTTGTATTCTTTCTTGTATTTTGCATTTATTCATCATTCCTATTGGTGAATGTTTTGCCTAAGGCAGGAATTACTTATTCATTAAATGAAAACTTGATAAGTAAAACCATTCACTAGTACATTGTACATTCACAGACCAATAAAGTTATAAAGTATATTTAAACCAACAAACAAACAAAAACCAAAAACAAACAAACAAAAAAAACACTATAAAGTTTTATTTATCAGTTTTTACTGAGAAAAGCATTTTAATTCTTCTCTTTTCTCCAGATCAAAAACTGGGATACACTGGTACATGTGCAGACTTGTAAAACAACTGAATTCACATGGAACATGGGACGTTTGAACCATGCTGCACGTTTCTTCCCTTGCAAAAATGTGATGAATGTTGATCTTTTATTTAAAAAAATGTAAACACTAGTATTAAACTCTTTACATAACCAGTTGAAAAGATCCTGACTGTCAAAGAAAAAAAAAAAAAAAAAAAAAAAAAGAGCTTACAGGGGTCCAGCCATAGCACATGCTTTTGTCATCATGAGATGCACCTTTTCATCTCATGAAAGTCTTTTCTCAGGCTTCGCCTCATCTTCAGTTCTGCCAGTTTAATTTTGTTTCTCCGCTCCCTGAATACAGGTTTACTTGCTGCCCAAGAATGTGCAGGTCTAGAAAGGTTGGCAGAGCTCTTAGCTATCAGGCTCCTCTTTCATGGAATCAACTTCATGCCTCAGCCCAGGAGGCATACTCCCTCTCTACATTTAGAGAGGCTTAAGACTTTCCCTTTTAATAAATCCTTTAACTAGTTAGTCTCTTAGACCACCTCCTAGTTACGCTGTTATAAACCTAGGCTACAATACATAGGATGTTATAGCATTTTGCTTCAACTGAGTGAAAAGAGCAGTGTTTGAACAATGATCAACTTAGTCTATAATAAAGTTTTGTGTTAAATCTGTGTACCTGATACCCTCGTCTTCTTCACCTCTCCAGCTCTTTTGGAGTTTCATTTATAGCATGTATGGTAGTTTTCACTAATCTTCTCATGTGTTTTATATATGAAAAACAATGCAATTATTTGTCACAATATAATTAAAGCTCACATTTTTTGATGTGAAGAGTGCATGGCAAAAGAAATAACACATATTATACATATTTAATATATCTAATAGCATACCTAATTATGCAAATGCACCAACAGCTGTGCTCTTATTCGTGATTTTTTTTCCTACTCTCATTGCTGAGCTTCTACACTTCAGCTTCAACTTTGGATGTTATATAGGGCTTTTTTCCTAGTTGTTTTATGTATTTATTTATATATTGAAAAAAGAAAAAAAAAACTTCCTTAAGCTATTTTAGTTTATTGTGTTTGTTGTTGTTTTTTTCATGTTAGAAAAGCAGGAATCACCTCAGATAATTATGACCTTATGCAAAGATATGTCTCTTGTACCTGCTTTCATAAATTTTGTGTCCTGAGAGAATACTTGACTGGATTGCCAAAACTGTCTCTGTCACTAACCTGAGCTTGAAGACAAGCAGCAGCAGTTTCATATTGGCTGTAGTATCTGGGACAGCTCACCTTTCACATCCTTCTGCTTCACTTTCACTCAAATGCCTTCTTCATATTATCCCTTAAAAAAAAGGAAAAGACAAAAAGAAAAAAAACCCAATATGAAAAAAAGAGATTCAAAATAACCTCACATAAAAGTGTTTGTGTGCAAGGAAATCTGAAGTAGATGCTGCTTTCATGATTCACAGAGAAACAAAAAAGCCAGTTTGACTTTTTAATCAAAATATCAAATCCCTTTCTGAGGCTTACATGCTTGATCGGAATGATGGAAGATTAGTTCAAAGTTTTTTCTTGATGTGTAAATATATTTTTTTCTTTTTAAGATCTTAGGCCATTTATAAACGTTTCAAGGCTTTATCCTCAGATGACATGGCCCAATCTAACCTTTCTCATCAGCAACGGTGCAGAAACCTGACCACAGAGTTCCTGCTCCTGTATGTCAGCTGATACTCGTTGTACCAGACCCCATGCAGGTGATGGACCTGCATGGCTCCTCCATATCACCATTTCTGCTGAGCCTGGTGACGTTCTGCTGGCAACCTGTCCATCAGGGGCTCATGGGTGAACTCTATCTTCCATTCCCTGATATTTCGGTTTCCATTATTCATAAAGGTCTAATGGACCTTCATCAAAGGCCTGGTTTCCCCTTGCGAGACCTTATGAGGAGCAAGTGGCTCCTGGCAAATCCTGAGGATTACAAGAGCAGCGGCTCCCAACCTTTTTTTCCTTCAAGCAAAATTTGAAGGTGAGAAATCTCATAATCCCAGCAGAGGTATTTCACATCCTTTAATGTTCAGGTCCACTACTCATGATGCTACTAATAAATACACTTCAACATGCAAAAATGACAATTTCCTCCTGAAGCCCATTAATACAATAAAAAGTAGTCCAGAAATCAGTTCAGAGTCAGTGTGTAAAGACACATGCACACTTCCATCTAACTACTTCATCTGCACTGGAAATCTTTGTGGTATTGACATTTTTGCACTTTGCACTGAAAGATGTTTTATTAAAGATTCTGCATCTGAAGGTTGATCTTATGTAAGGTATTAATGTATAGTGCCATTTCTTACTACTCCCCCCCCCATTAATTCCAGCTTAATTTTTTGTGTGTAACCACAGTGCTTGATGAACTTAATCCTGTCTCTGACTTTTGATGATCAGGTAAATGTTTATTGTTATTACTGATATTGTATTATTGATGTATTATTGATATTGTACATGTCACCCCTCAGGGACGTGAGGACTCAATTTTGAGCCTGAAAATGCACCTGAAAATGCAAATAAATCCCTAATCACACAAAGCTCCAATTGAAAAAAAGAAGAGTCCATGTGAATTTTCAGGATTTAATTAGAATTATTGGTCACTTTTAGGGATGCCCAATTTTGCACACTACTGATTTGCAGATGCTAACCTGCATACCTACCCACAATAACTCAATATTTTTTTGTATTATATTTTATGATGAACATTATTAGTATTTTTTGTATTTATCTTCCCGGTATTTTTTAAGTATTTGCAAATCTTACATCCAGAAAGGCAGTTCAAAATCCTTGTCTTTTTGATATTTTTCTCACATCAATAAATAAAGAAATACAATATACCACTCCACTCAGGATAGACATATCAAACCTATTCAATATCAAAATAGAAGACTGGGATCAGTGGACAATAATGTGCTCTTTGAAAATCTATTTTCATTTGCCACATCGGAAAGTTGGAAATAGCAAGGTATGTTTCTAAGAAATTGAATATATAAAGTTGAACTTCCCAGCTGATAAAAGCTTTATAGTTCAGCAAAGTTGATTTTAATGTGCAGTATCTCGACAATTCTGTTTGACCAGATTCAAATGGGGATGAGTAGAAATGGGTAGAATCCAAGTTAGAATATCAATTTGTTTTGAAGTAAATTGTATTTCAATGCAAATATGTGTTTAAAGTATGTGTGTAAAATGAGTGAGCTGTTTCAGTCTGAAGAATAACGCCTGTAGTTACATGATTTCATCATCTTAGGATGAGGTCTACTTCTACCTAATTGATCTTCGCCGAATGACAGAAATTTAATTTTCAGAATTTAACAGCCTGGCTTAATTTAATTTCAGTGAATGATAAGATAAAGTAACAGAATAAATTTATAAAGAACAAACTTGATGGAAAGCTAAGGATTACCACTAAATCTGGAGTTATAATTTTCCTCAAACTTTAAGTTTTTCAGAACTAACTAATATGCTCCTGAGAATTTCAAATAAACAAATAAATCAACACAGACTTTTGGTTCACTGGTTTGATTTCGCTCTCCTGGGTGAAAGTATACTCGACCTATTTAATCACTGTATAGAACTTCACACTTCTTCCTTCAAGTCTTTCCAGCCGAAAGCTCTGTTGGAGTTCAAGTAGAGAACACAGCACATTATCAGAAAGCACAAATACAAGCACCTGGAATATACACAGCACATGCACATCAGGGGAGAACTGGATCATTCTGAAGAAGGGATAAAACAACTTTGATGGGCTCAATTTGAAAAACACAAAAAGCTTAAATCTATGAACTATGCTGCACTTGGATTCAGTGCAGCGCGACACGTCTTGTTCATGTTTGGTGTTGCCTAGCAACCTTGCAGCATTTCAGACACAGGTGGGCAAAACACTTTATTTGTTTATTTTTAATTCTACCCAACATAGACAAATCATAGCATATACTGAAAATGAACAAGTTGCCATGACTGCAGTGGCTTCTCCCTGCAATACCTTTGCAGGCTGTCCAGAGAAATTTAATCATTACCTTTACGTGACAAAGCACAACAGTAGATAATCTACACCTATCACTCAAATTACTAGAGGGCAGCTGTCAATCCTAATGGTGCTGCATGTAACAGAGTATATGGGCACAGAAAAACAGGGGTTTTATACAATGTTAAAAAAATGTGCCCCAGCAACCCTAAAAAGTAGCCTAAATAAATAATTAAATAGAACTCTTCAGACACTAATGCAACTCATGCTTTGCATGTGTTAAACTAGATTTATGGGCACATATCTTTTGGGTGGTGCTTTGGTGTTTGGCAAACTGAGTTGAGCAGTGAAATGTTATGTAATGTTTCCTGATGGACAGCACTAATGGATAATTAATCCCAGATTCAGGTGATATTTGATCATAAATCAGACTCAGACTGTTTGCCAAAGTCAAATCCATCAGGCTGCAGTGCAAAATGGAGCACCAGGCTCCCTGTTGAGAGAATAAATGTCCTTTTTGTCCAATGCTTTGTCTCCTAAAATGTCTCAGTGTACATCAGAATATGAAACTAACAAAAAGCAACCATAGACACTTAGCTTTTAGCTGAAAAGAAAAACCCATCAGAGATTAAATAGTAGCTGATAGTTAAATAGGTCAAAATTTCTGCATGTAGATGTGGTGGATATTGACTATTTTGATTGGAAAGTGTACAAAAATATACCCATGTGCTGTAATTTGAATCTTCTTTGTGTACATATATATATATATACATATACATATATGTATATAAAACCAGATTCACAAGCTAGTTTAGACTGGTGAATCCATCATTGAAAAAACTGAGGCACAAGGACAGATGTAAGGTTCACTAATACGATATTTTGCTTCTCGTTTCTTTTACTGCAAGGTCATCATAAAGATAAAAATAATCCCTCGTGACAAATTTGTTTTCAAAAGGTTTCGCTCTCCTTCTCTATCATCATGGCGAAAAACTGCCCGATAGTGCTGACTCCAAAAGAATTCTTTGATCGGGGCCTGATGTATTACCCTGTCTTTCCTGTGATTCAAATGCCTCTAACACTACTTTTAGGGATGAACACAAGAATGTGAAATGCTGATTTAAGAATCTTTCAAACGGGCTTTAAAAAAAAAAAAAAAGATATCCTGACACATGTTGAAGGTTGTCATTAAATGTGATGAATACATATGCGCAAACATTTACAAATGAAAGGTAATTTTGTGAATGCAAATAAACAGCCAACTCACAGGAGCATTTGTCAGTGGAGCCTGATAGTGCAGGGTGCAATTTGTTTACTCTGGCCCAGGTTCAAAACCTGCAGTTGATGCTTTAAATATTATTGATAAATTTGTCCATAATGAGATTTGTCATAAACAAGTATAATATGGCAGAGCAGAAATTATCCAATTACTGAAGTGCAATGATTTGCTGAACCGTAGGTTTTATGTTTGGAATCTAGCGGAACGTGCAAGCACTGCTTACGTTTTCTCCCAGTGTCTATGCATTTGGACTGGGCAAAATGCAAATTATAAAGAAAAAAACTCCGGAGGCTGGTCATCTTTAATGACACACAACATGCTCCCTGACAACTTGCTTTAAAGATAAGCTGGTTGCTTTATACTAGAACCAATTACAAAGCGACTAATTATGCTGTATGCCTGAAGGAAATAGTGCCATATGTGATGAGCAGTTTAAAAAGTAGTATTATGTGAGCACTAACAAGCTGTCAGTATACAGAACATAGGGAAAAAACATTTAAAAGCACCGAGTTGAGAAATATTTGTAAGTGTGCATCCTGTCTATTTATGGCTGTTAATTAGCTTTATTTGGTTATAATTAGGATTCACAGCTGCAGATAAATAAAACTTTTACTGTGCTGGAATGACTCAAAACAATAAAAGTTTTAGAGAGGGCTTATTAAAATTGAATGTGCATCTACTCTGTATCAATCCATTTTATGATAATGATCAAATCGTAGCATTGATGCAAGCTAATGGCTTCTGGTTTGATCCCTCTGTATTACTCCTCTGAAATAAATAAGGCTGCTTTTATGCACTCTTTAACCTAAAAGAGGATGCTTAAAAGTCACTTTGAAGCAACGGTCAGGGACACAAACCTTGGCTTTTTGTTAATCAATAAACTGATGAAGCCACTTCCTGTGTCCAGTGGATCAAGGTCAGCATCCCTCCCCCCTTTGTAGGGGTCGCCACAGCAGATCATCTTTGTGCTCCACATGTTTGGGATTGGCACTATTAGTGACTGGGGCATTGGGGGCCATTTGGGATTTGGTGTCCTGCCCAGAGACACTTTAGCATAAAACTGGACTGGGGATCCAGTCACAGACATTCTGGCTGGAGCACAACCGATTCTACCCATTGAGTTTAATGGGGGAAATGATGTGTACCAACTCTATGCTCTAGGTCTAATATAATTCAATTTAATAATTCTAGATAGTTAAGTTAATAACATTTTTATTATGAGTTATTGAGAGTTTTAAATACTGTGATAACAAGGCCAAATTTGTTTTACATGAACGGCATGTAAAGAAATCTCATTGACTGTATTTTTCTCTTGTGTTTTGTCTGTCAGTTGTGGCTTCTTAGGGGATAAAGCATCCTCAAAGCACAACATTATCCGTTTGACAATATAAAAGCAATAAACATCAACTTACTACAGTTTATCGTTTTCTCTTTGGACCCAAATATGCAGTCACACACATAGATAGGCATGTTATACACACACAAGGCTCCTACAAATAACTGGAATAATAAAAGCTAAAGGTAGAAAAGGTGAGTCCGGAATTGCATTTAAAAAGAGTCCACACTCTCAGCTGCCCTCAGGTCTTCTGGTAGATCATTCCACAAATGTGGATCGTAATAGTAAAAGGAGGCCTCGCCATATGTCTTTGCTCTTACTCTGGGAATAATTAAAAATCTGCCACCATAAGACCTAAGAGTCTGAGGAGGTTATAAAATGCAAGCAGCTCTGACAAATGAGCAGGACAGAACTATTGAGAGTCATAGAAACTAGTTAAAGGATCTTAACATCAATCCTGCAGAAAACATTGATGTTATATGTTCTCTTTCTGGTTTTAGTTAGTTTACATGCCACTGAGCTTTGACTTATCTGTCACTGTGAGATATTTTTCTTGGGGAGACCAGAAAGGAGACAATTATAATAATCTAGTCTACAAGTAGCGGCATGTGAGTGTGCAAAAAAAAAGAAAAAAGAAAAAAAAGAGCATATTACTCCAATTATTGTTTTCACACTGATTTTAATTATTTATTTTTTTAATGTCTTAATGATCTCACTTTGACTTGCTGCAGCTGTATGCTCCTGCTGTCTCAGGTCTGCAGATCAGCCATTGTTAATCATCCCTAAGAGGGAGCTTAGAGGCTACTACACTTTTTCAGGCACTGCTTCAAAACCATGGAATGAGTTGCATTTGTCCATCAGGCAAGCTGACTGTTTTAACTCAGTCTGAGATGTTTTATATTTAGTTTTACATGTCTATTATTCTTTTGTGGTTTGTTTTTTCTCATGTCTGTGTACAGCACTTTGGGCAACTGTTTTTTTTTTTTTGTTGTTGTTTTTTTTAAAGAGCTTTATAAATAAAGTTGATTGATTGACTGATGTAATAAAAGCACAGGCTGGTGACTATGTGCTGGCTCAAGAGAGAAACAGTCTTACTCTGGAAATGTATTTCAAGTGATAAAATGCATTTTTAGTGAGCGTTTTTATATGAGACCTTAAAACTCAAACAATCAGCTGAAGAGGCTTCAGAGCAATCCCCTAGAGCCAGCCTTGATCAATTTGTTCAATTACTTTGAGTCACTGGCTCTGATACCGTTTCTCCAACAGACTTATAGAAGATTTACAACATCTTGCTGCAAACACTGAAGCACCTAAGCTTTCTCAAGAAGTACAGCCTGCTCTGTCTTGCTCCATAAACAGACAGTGCTGTACTTCCAGTCCAGTCTGACGTCCAGAGTATCTTTAGGCCTCTACCACCTACACCTCTTTTTCCAGAATAGGAATAGTGTTTGTCTTGTTTATGGTCCTCCTAAAGTCCTCAATTACCTCCTTTGTCTTGTTCACATTCAAGATGAGGTGACTGTTTCAGCATCTTGACACAAAGAGGTCCATCAGTCCTCTATAATCAGCCTCCTGCCCACCACTGACACATCATACAACATCAGAGTCATCTGAGTATTTCTGGATATGACAGGTCTCTGAGTTGTACTAGAAGTCTGAGGTGTACAATGCAAAAAGAAATAATTTGAGTGCAGTGCTTCTGTGGCACTGACCACCCACTCAGCCATACAAACACTGAGTGTCAGAAATTGTAGCCTCTTTGTGAGATACTACTCCATGTGATTTTGGAGGCATACATCTGTGTTTACTGGAGTTTTCTCCATAGCAGTGCAGGCTGAATCATGTTAGCAACACTAGAACTGAGAGAGAGAGAAAGAAAAGAAAAGTGGTCTTAACATTTCTGCCTGCTATGTTCAGATGAGAGGTGGCACACTGGCACCCTAAGATGATGAGAAAACTCCAGGGAGTCCAGGAAAGTGATTAGTTAGATGGGCTGATAACTTGTTTTCTTGCCATGATGTTTTGGGGCAAACAGTACTTCTAGACTACAATACCTATATCTTTCATTATTTTCTATATTTTATTTATGTTCTGCAGGGATATTCTAAGGAAGGAAAAGTGAAAGATTCAAAGGCTTGAGCACACAAATTATAACCCTACACTACTTTTTTTTTTGTGAAAACACTGGTTGACTCATACCCTCATCTTCTCTGCCCTGAGAGAAACTCATTTTGTGCATAGGCTTTGCTTAACATTTTCAAAAACATGGATGCCCTTGAGACTTTTAGGGCCTTCAACTGAGTTCATTTTAACAGAGCACAATATTAAAAGTGCATGCACATAAACATCCTTCAGATTTTATGTGTTATGAAAATCACTAGCATTTGTGAGATGTCAGTACCAGCAGATGTTTGTCACCTTTCAGCTCTGCTTGCCTTAACACTGATGGACAGAGATGTAGAACTGTATTAGCCTCATTCACCATTAAAAAAATAAATACATAAATAAATAAATAAAGAACAATGTTATTCGCATTTCTCTTGTTACTTAGCTGGCAACAGTGGGTCCTGGGGGATAGACCTCTCAGAACTAAACATCATACTATGTACTCAAGCTCACACATTGAAAATATTACCTAATGAACTCAACTTGATGAAAGGCTTATGCTGAAAATCCATTTAATGGCTACATGACCACATAAGGGCTATGACACATTTTTCTCACTTCATCATCCTCTATATTTCTGAGCAAGAATTAACAGAGAGAACTTTGTCACATGCATCATAGTCACATCTGTGTGGGACAGCTAAAACCATAATCCATATTGACTTTTGCTTAGGTAAGCTTCCGTCCACTTTAAAGCATAAACTACAGGAACAAGAAGGCAACACTTGTATTGCAGGGAGACACGGATGTCTTCGAGAGGAATGGCCACTTTACCACGTAGACATATTGCAAAGGCAAGCCTTCTGAGCAGGGCATTGAATTGAAGTAAATGGTTTTCAATCTCTCCTGACTTTAGGACAAATAGCTCTTTGAAATGTGCCACAATGCAGGAAATAAAACATTGCACTTTCATCTTAGGTTGTCAAAGATAACATTCACCTTCCAAAATTTATGTAAGACTACAGCTCCGAGTCAGAACACTTTTTGGATTGGACAGAAAACAAATAAATAAATAAATCCCACCTTTTGATATTTACTTTGACTTCTGTGGTTCGGGATTGTGTTGTTTAAAGAAAAAAATTAATCTTGGACATCCACAGACGTCCTTGTAAATTTGAATGCACTTTTCTGCATTAATGCTGCCATCACAGAACTGTAAGTGACCTTTGCCAAGGAGAGAGAGAGAGAGAGAGAGAGAGAGAGAGAGAGAGAGAGAGAGAGAGAGAGAGAGAACAATGTAAGATACATCTGAATGTACATCATGATTTTTCTTTTTTTTCAATAATAATTTCATTTTTTAGTTTTATTTCATGTTGCAGTGCTTAAGGAGCAAATTAATATAACTAGCGTGGATGAAATAAAAATCTAAATAAATGTTAGAATCCCAACAATCCAAAATATACCAGACATATAACCTGATAGTTTGGACCTGTTGCTGTCACTGTAAGCTCGCCTCAAAGAAATACAAGATCACAGCAAAAGCAAGATCAATATGAAACCACAAGAAATAGCTGACATCAAGTCAGTCATATAGCTAATACCAACTCCTGTGACTGACATTTTTTTTGAAATTGTGCCAATATATAATCTAATTAGATACTGAACATAGCAGTTAGAAATTGCATTTTTAGCAGCTGACAGTGTGAAATATAGGCTGAGTTACACTGAGTGAGCAGGAAAGCATTCAGGCACAGGCAGCACACATGCCTACTGATGGATGTATAATGGCGGGGGCAGCGACTGTGTGACTGTATGACCTTTCAGTTTCAAGATGCAAGCCTCTCTATTCAGGAGGACTTTTTGCTACCACAGCATTCACAAACCTTGGTCAAGAAATTTCTAACTCAATGAACAAGCAACCAAAAGTGCTGGAGATCACATGGTTAGCCAAGAAGGGACACCGCAAGATCTCCCCGAAAGATGCAGCGCTGTGAGTAATGTGTTTCAGTGGACCTGAGAACGCACTTATACATGGCACTTATCAAAAAGGAACATCAAAACAAGAGGAAATAATGGACCAGAGGTCTGTACTAATTTTCCAGTTCATTTTTCATTCTCTGCTGCCTCTCACTTGCTTTTTCAGCTTCCTTTTCACCAGTGGTATGTGGATTGTTAAATTTCTTCTCTTTTAGCCATCATCCTCTATGGGGTGGCAGAATTTTTCACACAGCTTTATGCTTTAGATCAGTGAAACAACTTGGGCAGGGAACAAAATAGAGAACCGGTACTGAGAGACAGACGCAACCTCCTGCAGCAATCCCCTCCGAAACAATTTTGATAGCACGGGTAGCAGTGTGGGTTATTCCCTCTGTAATACACTATGAGGCCGTAAGCTTGTTCTGTGCACAGTAGAGAGCACTCGCCTCCCTCGGCATGACTCTCTCTTGACAGTCAGACAAACAGACATCCAATTTCCACTTTGGATGATTACGCTGCTATTGACCATGACCTCATCATTCATGTGTAGCTTGAGTGAAAGAGTTCAAACACCATCTTATGGTGGAAACTTGGATGGAAGCTCTTTTTCATTAAATGGTAGAAGGGTGAGAATATTTTCAAGGCCGGTGGTGAGCAGTTTTGCTTTACAGCAGCACTGACAGGATGCTATATGGAGGGGGGGTGGGAATCAGTGACTCTGTAGCTGGTTACTGCCATTTCACAGTAATCTTGAGAAGTTTTTTTTTGTTTGGTTTTTTCATTTTAAGTAATGTATTTTAGTTTGAATCGGTTTTATTTCATGGACTATTAATTATTTAATTGATCAGGCTGATGATTAAAAAAGAATTTAAGTGAAATTCGTAGTTTGACCTTGTCTGCACCAACATCCTTTTCTGTCCATTTCTGTGATGCATTAGTAAACTTATGTTTATGGATTGATGATGGACTATTTAGACTATCAGAATACAAGCAGAATCTCTTCTGTGACGCCCTGTAGAGAAGAGAGTTAATTGTTGCAAAACTGATGGGGAAAAGGACAGGTTATAATTTGCATAAGCACATCATATTATGCGAAATAACACAATAACCTATAACTGGTGATAATTTACAAAAGTGGCTTTCGTCTGTAGCTGTTCAGACTCTAGGAAGGAATTAGTTACACGAGGGTGTGTTATTGTTTCAAAAAGGTTTAAAATGTGTGCAACTGAATGCAGATGAGTGTTTCTGAAGTACAGTGATCTTAGAAAATTAAGACTCTCAATTCTTCTTTGCATGAATAAAACTGCGAGCAGCAGAAGTTGGCACAAAGAGAACCGAGATAAAATGAATCTGAAAGCTCTTTTGATTCTGGTCAAAGACGACAACAAACATCTAATTTTGGGAACTGCTTAAGTCACAACTAAAAAGGAAGAGTGGGTAAGTGGCGTTAGTTCTTTTTGTATTGCGTAGCATATTTTTGTTACTGATGAGGAACCTCTATCAGGGATGTGCAGGCAATTACACCAAATGCTCCCATGCATGAAATCCCAGCTGCTTGTTATTGATAAATTTCCAAACACCTCCAAAGACTTTTCAAATTACGTCTCTCGCTTATTAAAACTTTACTCATGCATTTCATTTTTTGCCCCTCTCCCCTTGAAAAAGTCACCACCCATCCACAGTACGTGGAAGAGTGTTTGTTTGATAATGCAGAAGGAAGAAGGAAATTATGCTCAATAAAGAGAGATAAAGAGAGAGAAAACAGACTGTAAGTCGGTTTTGGAGGAGTGCTGAAACATATGAACAGACAGAATCCATTTATCCCCTGCTGGGATACTGATGGACAGGGCTTCATTAGTGCTAGGGAAACCATAGTCCAAACATATTTTAAGTCACAGCTGTATTCAAGCCACATAGCTCTGCGTTAACACGAGCCACTTTTGCATGGATGAACAAGATTCCCTTTGAAAGGCAACTGAAGGTTAAAGAAGACGTTATACTCCAAGAAACTGAAGAGCTCCTCTTCCTAATATTTATGTCCTTATTTCTCCAGGATGGATTTGATCTGAAATAACAACCTAACTGAGTGGACCTAGATCAAGAAAAAGCAAAATAATACATAAGAATGATATGTTCATTTCCTGAACAAAACATCCTTGGACATATAATGTGTGTTTAGACGTTTCAAAACAGTATATGTGCTCATGTAGGCACATCTTTTGTCCTCTAAATGTGTTAAAAATCACACCGTTCATCACAAAACCCACAACCCATGCTGTAATCACACAGCACACTTTCTATAAAACTGGTAACAAGATGCGTTTATCTCCCCTTTTTAACTCTTGTATTATTTAGCCATTCATGTAGGCTGACACTGGACAAATTTGTCTTTCAGGTCAAACAGAAAACAGCTGATTGTATGAGATCTGGATTGTAGTTTTTTTTTTTTTTTTTTTGCTTGTTTTTTTTTTTCTTGAAACAAAAAAACATTGGTTATCCATGCAGGGTCTGTTGTTTGGTTGT
>JBAMYA010000002.1:11633188-11656991 GCA_037176975.1 Arrhamphus sclerolepis
CACCACCACCACAGGTACGTGTCACCACCATCAACACAGGTACGAGTCACCACCACCACAGGTACGTGTCATCACCATCACCACCACAGGTACGTGTCATCACCATCACCACCACAGGTACGTGTCATCACCATCACCATCACCACCACAGGTACGTGTCATCACCATCACCACCACAGGTACGTGTCACCACCACCACAGGTACGTGTCACCACCATCAACACAGGTACGAGTCACCACCACCACAGGTACGTGTCATCACCACCACCACAGGTACGTGTCATCACCATCACAGGTACATGTCACCACCACCACAGGTACGTGTCACCACCATCAACACAGGTACGAGTCACCACCACCACAGGTACGTGTCACCACCATCACCACCACAGGTACGTCTCACCACCACCACCACCACAGGTACGAGTCACCACCATCACAGGTACGTGTCACCACCATCACAGGTACGTGTCACCACCATCACAGGTACGAGTCACCACCATCACAGGTACGAGTCACCACCACCATCACAGGTATGAGTCACCACCACCATCACAGGTACGAGTCACCACCACCACCACAGTTACGAGTCACCACCATCACAGGTACGTGTCACCACCACCACCACAGGTACGAGTCACCACCATCACAGGTACGAGTCACCACCACCACAGGGCTTCATGTGGAAGACATGAATTGTGAAAGCCTCCAGCTGTGTTGCAGCTGCTGCAGGAGGCTCAGAAACATCTGCTTACCTTCTTAGCAATGCAGAGTGTTCGGAGGCCTTCTCTGGCGTACGAATCCAGATGTTTCTGGGTTTGTTCTCTGATGTGACTGTAGAGCTCCTGGGCCTGATCTGTTCCTGTAGACAGAGATGATATAAGTGTCAAACTCGAGGCTCGTGGACCGTATCTGGCCAGCCACATCCTTTTATGTGGTCCATGTGAGCTTCAAGGGTCAGAGGTTGTCTTCAAATAAAAGTGATGCTGCTTCACAGCGAACCCTGAAATTCAAAATTTATGACATAAATTTATGTCAGAAAGTTGCAATTTTTCCAGGTCAATATTTTACATCAAAAAACACCTCCCCCACTAAAGAGTATTTTCACGACATTGTTACGATACGATTATTATGCTGATGTTATTTATTTATTTTAATTATTTGACTTTTATAACTTCAAAGTTCAGAAATAAAAGTCTTCTTTTGTCAGTTTGTTTCTTCAGCTCATTCAGCTTTGGTCTCACAGTTGGGTTCATGTATCTGCTCAGGTCTGGGTTCTGGTCCCAGCCAGGTGGTCACGTACCTTTGGGTCTCTCAGCCAGGTCCATGATGACCACGTCGGCTCCTTTGGTGTAGACCACCACCTGACCGGTCAGCGGGTGCCGGACCACTACCGACATCCTCTTCCTGTTGGAGTCGAAGGGCAGTATGTGCAGCAGCTGCACGGCCAGAGACCCGATCCCCGGCAGGTCCACCAGGAGGCTCTCGGCCGAGCGGCCCCTCAGGGTGCAGCGGTAGGCCCGGGCGGCGTGGACCAGGGCGGCCTCGTCTGGACTCTCGGCTTCGTACAGCAGCTCGTCGTCACCGCCAACGTCCTCCTCGTCTTCGTCCCTGAGAGCGTCCTCTCCCACAGAGAAGTCCAGTTTGCTCTTCGGGTCGCAGGTTTCCCGGCTGCTGTCCGGGTCTGCATCCGACCCGTCTGCACCGCCGGGAGGCGGCGTGGAGAAGGTGAAGGAGCCGGTCTTCCCTCGAGAGAACAGCCTGCTGGTGAAGCTGCGGGGGCTGCCTTTGATCTGGGGGGGCGACAGGGCGGAGAACGGCGAGAAGCTGAGGCGCTGGAACATCTGCTTGATGTCCTCCAGAGACCTGAGGGACGCCTGGGCTTCAGGAACCTGGGGGAGGAGGAGACGCCATCGGACTACGACATCACAAGTTCATATGTATGTATGTATATGTTCATATGCATATATATGTGTGTGTATATATATATATATATTATACACATATGAGTGTATATATAGATACATGCACACACACACACACACACACACATATATGTATATATATATATATATACACATACATATGTATATGTATATGTGTTTGTGTGTATGTAACAACCTGTACTTAGAACTATGCTAAAAAGATATTTTTTTAAAATATTTTGTATTTGTTGGACTTTAAGTGTGCTGGCCACAGTTTCCAGTTGCACACATGGGAAATAAAAAGCTCCATGAAGCTTGGCACAAAGGTGCAAAGTTTGGCAGAGAAGCTGAGGAGAGAAAAAAAAAAGAATGGGGAGAAAAGGTGTTCTTCAAATACGCCTCACTAATGAGCCGGCAAGAGATTTACATAGTCTGATGACTAAGGATTCTGGATAATTACCCGTGTGCAACCTCGAGGTTTAATCTGTGATGAGTACAGGTCTGGTGACAATGCCAGCTGATCAATCCCTGCCTTGGGAGGTTAACAGGAACAGCAGCACGGCTGCTTTGACCTGAGCTGCTATTGACTTGCTGCTGGAGATCACAGGTGTCTTTATGAAAAAATTCTTCATTATACGTAGCTCTCAGAAGCACACGATGCAGCTCTGCAGGAATACGACACCCTCGTTAGCATGGAATATAATATGTTGGGAGTGCATTCACGCCTGAAATACACGAACATTTCAATGCAAAATGTGCTCTCAGAATGGTTAATCTATCTATGTAAGGATATATATATATACACACACACACACACACATATATATATTCATATATGTGTATATTTATACACACACACACATATATATATTTATATACATAAGTATGTATGTATACTGTATGTTTGACAGACACAACACACATTATAGTAATGATAATAATGAATTAAAAAAAAAAAAACATTATATATATCAATATAACACCAGTCGGTCAGTCTTGATTGACAGTGAGTCATAGTCTCCCAACCAATTAGTAAAAGGGCCTCCAATTTTTCCAATTTTTTTCAAATTTGTTGGCGGGCTGGACATATGTAGAAGATTAGCCGGGGTCTGATGGCATCTGTCACAGGAAGGAGACACAGAGTCAAAGATCTTAGCTAGCTAGCTTTAGTGTACTAGCTACAATGTAGGATCTTTCACTGAGTTAGGCCACGTCTGGCACAGATGGAGCATTTATTTACTTGTCTCAGGATCACCTTTTCTGGTAAAATCTCACCTAAGTCCTGTTCAAAAATGGATTTTATAGAGTTCAAAGAATCAGAACGCAACAAATGAATCTGTTCGTTTCAATTTAATGAGCCTTTTAAAGTTCAAAGCCAGTGTCAAGAAAACATCCAGACGTGAACTATTAGGCAGGTTAGGAAATGAGGAGAATGTACTGCCAGAGAAGCTACGGACCTGCAGATATTTGAAGAAATTTTGCCTTGAAAGTGAGAAGTTATCAGTTAGCTGTTGGATATTGTGCTTTCATGCGGAGCCAGTTTGGTTTCGAGGGGCTTCATAGCCGCCGATAGCTCTCTTTGTATATATTTGGAGACAATAGTCACAAGCATCTCAAGTAATGTCTTTCCACATTTTGTCTATCATCTGCTTCATGTTCGTCTGCAAAAAAATGAATTAAATTAATATAAATCAAGTGGTCAAAAAGTGAGTTAAAAAGTCACATTTCTCAGGAGCAACTACCAAATAAGTCCTTCCCTTCCCGGTCCACCATCTTCTTTTTTAAACCTTTTAAAAGAAGTACGTGTGTTTCATGATTTGACACCCAGAACTGAAACAGGTGTTGATTTCACTTTAGTTCTTGTTTTAACATTTTCAAAAAAAAAAAAAAAACTCTCAAATTATAGTGGCTTGCTCTTAATTTAAAGAATTCCTGAATGCAAACTGAAAGGTTCTCATTACTCTGAAGAGGATTTCCAATATTTTTATATACACAGTAACCCTCAATTCTAAAATATTATTTTGAATAAATAATATCCAACCTTATTATTTGTTCTAATCTCACATTTTTGTAGCTGAATTAACGTGCCTGTACATGTTTTTCCAGGCTTCCCCCATATCTCCTCACAATATGAAAAGAAGGACATAGACAAAGAGCAATATTATTATATACAATCCATTAAATAGGTAATGTCAAGAAACTGTGCACAATGTATATAATTAGAAAGTATTATGTTAAACCTGAGGACAAAGGTGCATTTCCACTAATTGTGCTTTTTTTTGTTCTTCATCTGACAATAAAAGCAGAGAGAAAACGTGTTAAAGTTAAATCCACAACGTTTTCTAAAAGCTTGCTTTCACCTTAAGGGCTAAACACGCATTCAACTTCCAAACCAGCGCGTGTTTTCTATGACATTAGCAAAGCCACCCAAGGACTTGACTCAATTTTGTGAGTGAAAGCATGTCAGATTTGATTGATTGGAATGATGTAATGTTTGCCCTGGGTACCACACAACTGTCGTGGAAATAGGGTGACAGCTGGAGCAAATACTTTATCAGACTTATACAAACGGATTTATCTGTGGCGCCTCGCCCATGATTGTATTAAAATATCCATCAAAGCTTTGGAAAAAGGAAAAAAGAAAAAAAGTTCCTGCTTTGTCTCCAAGTGTGACAGTACCAGCTGAGAAACTGCACTTTTGAAGAACCTTTCACTAGAAATTGTCTGGAGATGTACAATTACAGTGCACATGGATTTTCTTGCCAGAGTTCAACTTTGGGGCAAAACTTAAAGTTATATTAAGTTTTTAGAACTGTGATCCAGTGTTCAAAAGAATATAAATGCACGAATGAATGCTTGGAGTACTTCTCCATAAATACTCGCTGGATACATAAATATGAAAGACTAAAGTGATCTTGAGGAGGGGAGGAAGGATTAAAAGTTGCAACCTCCAGGTTGTTCTAGAATGCCAAGAAACTTTCAGGGAAATGTGTGTTTAAAAAGTTAAAATCAATGTATTCTGTTTTATGAGACGTAAATGCAAAAATTGAGGAAAAAAAAGCAAACATCCTGAGCAGTGCTTCTATAATAACATTTCTCGTATTATGTCAGAGAGAGCTGCTCTGCTTCAGCACTGTAGTGAGTTTTTTTTTTTACAGTTTGGGAGCTTAGTACGGGTGAATAGATGGAACTTTACGACTATATGAAGAAACAGAGCTGTGTGTAACATTCGTATTAGACAGTAGCAGAATGCGACCACTGATTTAGTGGTGTGCCAGGCTGAATATAAAGTAGCATTTAGGATTGATAGCAAACAGTGCAGCCACATCAGGGGCCTCACTGGCAGCAGCCTGCCAAGTCAGTCGAAGCCACGGGGAAAGAACAGAGAGCGATGGAGCTCCACAGAGACAGGACGTGAACACTGAAAGTCCCTCGTTTCTCTCTTAATTTGCCTACCATGGTCTAAGAACTCTATGAAGCATTTCACTTTCTGTTAGACAGTTGCAGGGACAGCAGCAGGTCCTGTTTTTGTTCAGAGAAATGGGTCTGAGGTTTGTGGTTGTTATTAAAAAGCCACCTCCAGTTTTGTTAGACTGATATGTGATGATAAACTGGACAGTACTATGCACACAATGTCAGTAGCTGATCATTAATATCAGTAACTTAGCACAGCCACTGGTTCTGTTTTATTACACTTGTCACTATAAATGCAGTTTTAGTCTTCGTGTGCTTTTTTGATCTCTAGCTTCAAAACTCTGGTGCGGTTCAACATTTCTTATTGTTAAACTGCACATAACTTTGCTGCTCTCCTTGCAACATCAACGCAAAACTGTACACAGCTCTGACACTAAAATCAGCTGTAAATGATTCAACAGCACATGTAGACTTTTTTACAAACCCATTTCTTGCTATGGTTTCCTACACTTCCAGTCAGCATGTCTGCTAACCTGCTAGTTGATGTTCCAAGCCCTCCTCATATAAAAAAATCATGTTTTTAACCTCATTCACATGTTCATTTAACGTGTTCTAAGATATGATGACGATGATTACGTCTTTCTCCTTTGAACAGGGCCGGTTCAAGCTGAATACAGCTGAGGGTGCTGATAGAACCCCCCCAAACCCACACACACACACACACACACACACACACACACAAAACACCTTGTTATTTTATAAGAATTACAGAATTCAACCAGTCATTGTATGCAAAATGTAGGTAGCAGCATACTGAATGTGACATTTGTACAAGAGATCTGCTGAAATATAACTGCATCTAGTCTTGGGAAGTTCAACTCTTTTTTTTATTGACTCGGATCTTTTACTCTCACACAGTCAATTGAACGAATCTTTTTATTTTTACAGCAGGTGGCGCTGTAGCCTTCATGTGGGCGTTGTAAAAAAGGCGTAACACTGAAGGCAACATGGTTTCCTTCAGCTGAGCTGACAAAGTCTAAGACACAAAATACCACAAGTAATTCAAACTGTGTGAAAACCTGAGAAAGCAAATACAGACCACAACAAAGTGACTTGTGTCCTGTATCCTCCAGCATGACAGCGACTAGGTAGCTGACACGTGACAAGAACAAACCTGTTTGAACGATTGGAATAAACGAGAACGAACCATTCAGCCTGAGCTGCCTGTCATGTGACAAACGAATGAGAGAATGATGGTGTGAATGATCCGTATGAACCAACTGTTGTGCCTGCTGCTCGCCGCACAGCCTGAGCGGCCTGGCTGTCATGTGACAAAGGAACGAGGACCTGAGGACGGACGCACAGTTGAGTGAGTCGTGAACGAATCATTTCTGTTTCCTGTCCTGCTGACTGAGCTGATGCAGCTGCCTGCCATGTGGCGAGGGAAGGTACTGCATGAAAATGAACAAATCACTCACAGAGACGACTCATTACTTCTGAGTTCACGAACAACACATTACTTACTACCGGTACAAGTCCAGACATTATGGTGAAGGCGATAGAAGAAGGTTTTGTTGGAGTCATAATTGTGGTAAAACTAAAACATCCAAATACACTGAAATCAAGTCTGGAATATATGCTTTGATCACATATTAATAGTTAATAACAATGATTCAGCAGTCAAAGGTTTCTGTAAAGTAGCGTCACTCCGAATGTGACTGACACTTTAAAGCATGCAACATGCTGCTCGGTGGAAAATAAATATTCCACGGAGGGGGACTAGAATCTACCCACCCAATCAGAAGTTAGAGATGCAAAAAAAAAAAAACCTTTAGAGTCCCTGGTGCATTAGCACATTAGCAGGAATCTGCTAATGACGCGATGAGGCTGCATTTAGATCCTGAAATACACTCAGATTTATTTCTGTCGTAGCCGTGATTCTACGTATGTTCAATCACACAGTGCAACATGCTGTAAATTAGTTATCTACAGATTTCACTTCATGTAATGCGACTTAAACTAATCTTGTAAGACTGTAAAAATTCAGTGTGAACCCAGCATGAGACAAACTTAGAACAAAGCATGTGGAGGAGAAGCAGAGAAAAGACAAAACTTCATCTTGTGCTCTTGTTGCAAAGACGGCAGGTTCTGTTTACGGCTGCGATACTGAAATCAGCTTATTTGGAGACGTCACTAATACATAACACTATCAGACTAACAGCTGACCTTATTCATTACTTTCACTTTTCTAAATTTGTTAAAAGCATTAGAACTTGTTCACACAAACCTGCTGACTTATAATTTGACCTGTTCTTCCAAAACATAGCATGACAGGATCCCAGGAAGCGGGGTTAGAGCAGTGTCATATTAGTGTATACATCCTGATTATCCTGAATCATACATCCTGTTTCACTGGATTTCATACCCCGAGCCATTCTAAGCCCATGAGAACTTTTTCGTGGAAAATTCTTTTGAATGTGCAATTTTGAGAAACAGAGGCGAGTTTTTAGAGCATTAAAAATGTAGAAAGAGGATTAGCATGAATTTCATTTTCATCAGGCATGCAGAAAACTTTGTTGGCAGGAAAAACCAAACTTATTTTCTTGGAAGGACTTTACATTTCACATTGTTGTTTACAGTGAAAGTTACTGCGGCTTTACAATGAGCTCTAAGCATGTTAGATAAATGCTGTTTTGCTAAAAGCATCTCTGTGTTTGTTTTCTGAAAGACTGAATTTCAGAACTGCCAGACATTTACTGTGGAACAGTTAGATGCAGCTTGCAGCACAGTTGGAGACGTTCAGTAATGTAAGCTAGATGTCACCACTAGGGAATCAAACTAATCAAGCTCACTTCAAAGACTGAAGGACTTTGAATATTTTTCTCATACTAAGACATTTCCAGCAATTACAGTGAATCAGAAATGACTAAATTCAGCGTCTGTAAATAAAACGTTAAAGCATGTTGTCAGAACTTTGTCACCCCTTTATAATTGTTTCTGGTATACTGACTTTTTGTAAAACATCTGATATTCTGCTTTTAAAGACAGATACAACAGATCACAGTGGGTTTGGTGTTGATAAAGAATGCTGACAGCGCATTATTTCATCAGAGGATATTCTGTACACACCTACAGTTTATTTCTTTCCTGCTGAGGACACAATTGAGCACAAGCTAATCCAGAAAATAATGCTCATTTTAATGCTGAGAATGACAAAGATGACTTGATTCTCAGCTTACTGGACAGCACCTTGTCACATGATACATTAAGGACATTTACTGTCACTTTCTTTATTTTCAACGGCTGGTGTTTATTTAAACACTAAATGTGTACTCAGTCCTGCTTCACTACTGGATATCTACTTTGAAGGTTTATTGTAGATGACCAAAACAACATGAATAAAAGCAGTCTTAAATTAGAACGGACTGTATTTTCACAGTATAACGATAATTAATGTTAGGGTTAAACTGCTATTTTAAGCCTCTGACCAGACTCAAAGATGCCACTCCACTTTAGTGATAAAGTGGATAAATAGTCCCTATAGATAAACTGAGGTCATTTTAACTTTGTATGTGTAGAAAAAGTATATTTAAAAAGAGTCTGTTTATGCAATAATCTCCATCTGTTTGCTGCTACATTGTCATAAGTCTGATGAGCAACATCACACAAAGTAGAAGTAGAAGCAAAAGGGGAGAGTTCATATGTTTATTCCATTCTTGCTCCAAACAGCTTCAATTCACATTGTTTTTGTCCCCAATGAAGGTTCACCGTGCTCACTAATAATAGACCTGTGTTGTTGTTTTTTTTATCTAAAATTTTCCTGTAGATACTGACATCTTTACACGTTTGAAGCCACAGCTTCTTCATCAAAACAAAGTTTGTGAACAGCCTGCTTTGATGTTCTGAGTTCTGTTCACCAGGCTGATTTCAATACAGATCTCACACAAATAAAACCCACAATGTGTTAAGAAGCTCTTGCATAAGAATCCCAGCATGCCTCATGCTTCATTAACCGTACCCAACGATACCATATTTTTCCACCAATGCCTATCGATGTTGACGTAACAAGGCAAACTAGGCCATACTTGACAGTCCGTGGTCACTAAAAGCATCCAGGTTGGACCACACTCTGATTTTTATGGGTGATGACAGCACTTTCCATTGAGTTAACAACTATTTTTTTGTTGTTCAGTAGTTAATCTCCATCAGACTGGAGCTTCACTTTTCATTTTCAGGAGAGGCTCCATGCTGAGCCTGTAAATCACATCTAAATATGGAAAGTTGAGAGCTGCTTAATTTAAAGTGCTCAATAAAAGTGAGGTAGAACATCCTGGCACATAACTCAAGGCACAGCTAGAAGTCAACAGCTAATATTGTTTTTAAGGAGTAGTTTAAATTAAGATGGGAAACAGGTCTGATGTCACCTCTTCACGTACTGCAAATGATGACTGTTTTGACAGAGTTGACCCAGATGTGGTTATAACCTCAGCTGTTAAAAGCCATCAGTCATTTTTATATGTTTATTGCAGATAGTAACAAGTCATCAGGTGTTCCTCTCAATCGCAACATCATCTTTCCTTCCGTTTGTCCATTTTTCACGTCCAATGTAGATCTATCTGTCCTCTGACCTCAGTTTAAATCTCCGTGCGTGATGCTGACACCAGGCGGTGTAGGCAGGTCACTGGACGATGGGAGGGAAATAAACCAACAGCTTTTATGGCTCTAGAAGAAGCAACAGTCTGACGTAAAAAGCCTCACACTTGATTGGAGAAAGTCACATTTACTGACCGCTGATCTCCCACTCCATTAGTTGCAGTACATAAAGGCCATTAATCTAATGCACCTTCAAACAGACTCTCCTATCGGTGGACAATCCCAGAACAGAGTCTAGCAGACATGGAAGGAAGCGCCTGGGATTTAACACATTTATTAATAACTTTAGATTCATAGTTGTAGCCATCTAGTAAATGCCATGGACTGAAGACTATTTTAAAATGAGGCAAAATAACTTAAAACATTAATAATAACTGAACTGATGCAAATTCTGCTTCTTAATCATGTCATTACTCTGAAATAGGTTTTACCTGTGCTTTTCTATTGTCTACAAAAGCCATTTCCCTCATTACCATCCCATAATATGTTTGTCTTGTCATATAATGTTATGTTTTGTTATAATGTTGGTTGAAATACTAATAAAAAAAAAGCCTGAAACAAGTCTATTTGTATAAAGTCTTTGAGAACATTACAGCTTCTCACTTGACCTGTAACCTGATCAGTATTAAGCTTTTTTTTTTTTTTTTTAAGAATTGATGGTCCCATTTAGAGTCAGATTCATAAAGCAGAGTTATACTTTCAGGCAACTGGAAAGCCACCATCACCTGCTGACCCGCAGAGGCGATCTAACTACACATTTAGTCACAACTGAGTTAAGGCTCTAATTTTTGGTTCAGCTCTGTCCTCTTTCAGACAAACACAAGTGTTGAGCTCATACTAAGGCAATCTACAATAAGTGGTGATTGTTCTCTCTTCTTCTTTTTTTTTCCTGCTTTGACACAAACATACTGTGGGCTGCCTTCCCGCGGGGAATACGATATTTGGATCGTAACGCTCCCACAGAAGCGTCTCCTGTACAATAAATAACCATGGGAAATAATGGTTGAGTGAGCATTAAAGAATAACTATTAAGAGATGAGTAAGAATACTTTATCAAAAGAACGGATAATTACATTTTATGATGAGTTAACATTAATTACTACTTCACAAGTCCCTAGCAAATTACACTTTAGTCTCCGTGCATCCCATGAAAACAATATCCACACTGACAATTCAGTTTATTATTGTGCTGATCTTTCTTGATTCACACATTTCCTGATGCTTCAGGCAGCTAATCCAATTCTGTCTGGCTGAGTACTGCAAAACCAGGACATTTAAGGTGGTAGCATGCACACTCATCCAAGGTTTTGCAGATCAGTGCATGTCTGCTATTTTCCCTTCACTAGTGGCTTATTCCCCTTTGTTCCAGGAAAATTAGACAGCATTAACACTCACGTAGTCATACGTGCCGATCATTAGCTTGTCACACCAACTCAGTGCCTTCTGCACAGATTTACTCACGTCACATCAGCCATGATGGGACAGAGGTGCAGCATTTTTGCTTTGGAGCTATGTGATGAACATTCTGTAGTCTTACCTGATGGTTACTGAAAGTAGGAAACAACGTAAAATCAATCATCCATTTTGCTTGCTTTGAATTGTTGTTTTTTTCGTTTGGTTTCTTCTTCAAAAAGCCCCGATATGCAACATGTCACGACTAGTGCTGCCACCTGAATGGAACAAAGGAGATGATTGTGAATTTAAGGAGAACCAGGTTTATGTCGAACAGTATTTCCATCATGGAGAAGAAGTGGAGGTGGTGGAGTATGAAGTCCTTGGTGTTCACCTGGACAACAGACTGGACTGGAGACGCAACACTGATGCCGTTAATAAGAAGGGACAGAGCAGAATTTACTTCTCAGCCAGATGTTTCATATCTGCAATCAGTCTCTTGTGGAGAGTTCAGTCTGATCTGCAGTCATCTGTTGGAGCAGGAGACTTAAAGTAGCTGAACAAACTGATAAAGAAGGAGCGTCTGGAGCTGACTGGTTCATAAAATTAAAACCATCATAGACAACCCTGAACATCCTCTACACAACACAGTGATTCAGCAACGGCGTCTGCAGTCAGAGGCTCCTTCTACCTCAGATCCAAGATCTTCCTGAACACAGCAGCAACTATCTACAATGAATCTTCTAGCAACAACCCACCCCCACCTCGCATCTAAATTTTCTGATAAAAAAAAATAAAAATCAAATACAGTAAATAAACACCAAGCCACCACACAGCTGAGTTAACCTAGGCCTCCCGTCAGAGGGTCACACAGGAGCTGAGCTGCTGCCTTTTGAAAGTAAATGCTTTCCTACAGCTCATCCACAGACTGACCTGGAGGACTGTTCTGCCAGACTGGACCCGGTTGCCCGTACAGTGCACAACGGTCAAAGACTGACAACCAAACAGAAAATAACGCATCTATCAAAGCGACAAGTTAAAGTCTTAAAGAATAGATGGCTGCAGCAACCTTGGAGCCTGTGTAAAAGCCTGCCAAACTCATATGATGAATCTACCCAGCATTAGTAAGAGGTAAGCTCTGCACCTGTGTGCCTCCAGGCAAAGATCTCTTCCTGTGAACACAGCAGGAAACTGAAACTCTCAGCTCTGATCTCTGCTGAAATCACAGTAAGAGCGTTGGAGTCTTCTTCGCACCAGTCGTGTGGCTATTTAATAACCAACTGCTGCACTGCTTTAAATATAGCTTCATGTGCTCCTTTCACATAGACTATAGCATGAAACTAATGAGAAACATCAAAGCTGAAAGATTTCTGAGCTTTTCTTTGTTTAGTAAAATCTATGAATGTCTTTTAAAGTCAGATTCCCTTCAGCAGGGACGCATTTATTCAAAAACTTTCCTACTTCTTGCATTATTATTTATTTACTTATTTGCTGAATTCAGATGCTGTTTAAACATGATTAAGGTCACTGAGGTCAATAAGATGAAGAGCAACAAGGACACCCGTCACTGCATGCAAACATAACAGTAGAGTCTCATTTCTGAAGGACACATGCAGCCAACAAACACACGTTCATTCCTAAACAGACAGTATTTTTAATTTCTTCATCAATTCCACAAGACAGTAAAAGAGACCAAAGCAGCAGTAGGTGTCATTGACCCATTTACAGCTCATTCTCTATTTGCATGGGACTAGTATAACCTGGTGACATGCAGTCATTTATATCTCTGTTCTGTGTAGTGTGTTTACAGATACGCAGGTAAGTCTTTTACTACAGTTTACTGACATGTAGTAAAATTACATTTCAGGCATCTGATTGACTCCGTGTTCTAAATGGGAGGAATGATCAGGCCTGAAAGCCCGCTGGGTCACGCCTACTCCAAGTTAGCTGTTTTAGCTTAGACTAGCTCAGGCTAAGCAATGATGCTAACTAACGTGGCCTTACATTTGTTCTGTATCCTTATTTCACGTTACCAACAAAACAAAATTTGAAATGGGTGATGTCAGAGTTAAAACAAGGATCATGTGGGATCTTCGACATGCCAGCGTTTAGTGACAGGAGCCTTGGAGTCTGCCTGGACCCGTTAGCTGAGCCAAAGCTTCAAATGTTTGCTGTAGTGCTCTAAAATAAGTATGACGATGCTGTGTTAGGTCTTTATCCACAGCTCAGAAGTGAAGGAGATCTAGACAGCTAGCCATTGTCTATGCCACCCATCAGTCAAAATATTATGTCCCTAATAATGCATCATTTTGTTGCTTTGGTTGATTTTACTTGATGTGGTGCAAAGAAAAGTCTTCCCCAATGAATTCAACTCCAAAAAGGCGAATGTTGCTTCGTGCTTAAGTTCAGTGAAACAGGTCACATTTATACAGTTAAGACCTGAAAATTATATGGGAAAGTAAAATCATCACTTGAACATTGCCATGTTGCCATGGCGACAGACAGAACGGTAAATATTACCTTCTGTTGGAGTAAAGGCTGTCGGATTTGCAATTGTATTGAGTCAGATGAAAGGCTTTCTCCCAGAATGCATTTATTACCCAGATCAGCTGACATAATTCCATCAAAAAAGAGGTGAAAATAACTAACTAAATAAATAAATAACCACTGATACAGAAGCATATCACTGAATTATTAAGATGTGCATTTGCACAGGATCAGACTTGTCCCATGACCTGTATTTTTTTTTAAATATGATTGGAAATTTGTGGTGGAAGTTTTACTTTACAACTTAGAGGCGTGGCACAGGCACACTGGATTCAGACCACTGTCTTTTACAAATTCCCGCAGGTCTCCAGGTGATACCAGACCCATGCATACGTAGCATTAGACACCCCGTATCCCTTTCATTCTTGATGTCATCGTGCGTCTGCATCTCTCTTTCAGACCTGGAGTGACATTTGTGTGGTTTAGCAGCTTTATTTTCAAGACACACAAGCAATGTTTTTTTCTTCTACCATACTTTTAAAGATAAGGGCAAAATCAATCATTCACAAAGAAAGCCAAGATTTCTTTGTTGTTTTTTTTTAATTTCTTGTTTCCTGTTCATTCAGTGGCTGACAAGTTAAATGTTTTCGTGGACAGTTTTAACCTTTCCAGAAACCCTCAGGTTTAAGCAGGAAGAAATTCATGTGTGACATCGTATAAACCTTTAAATCCTAGTAGAAAGTTCAGAATCA
This sequence comes from Arrhamphus sclerolepis, assembly GCA_037176975.1. Classification (NCBI taxonomy): domain Eukaryota; kingdom Metazoa; phylum Chordata; class Actinopteri; order Beloniformes; family Hemiramphidae; genus Arrhamphus; species Arrhamphus sclerolepis. Next base: position 11,647,812 of record JBAMYA010000002.1, read on the forward strand.
CAAAACTTTGTTCCATGTCTGAGGTCTTGATGGGTTAAAGAAGATTCAGTTCTAAGATGGGTATTTTTAGTTTTCCATCAGAAGCTACATGGTCATGATGGGATGTTCTCTGTGACAGTTAATCAAACTTTCAATCAAATGTTGACTGCTTCTCCAAAATAATCATTAAAGCAATTGAACCCACAAGCTGCAACACCTGTCTACTAATGATAAGCTCACCTTTTACAGAAAAACCTTAACTGCGCTAATAATTCAGTCTTAAAACGAGAATTTCATCCAAAAGACTTCATCAGATGTTTCCTGTATTATCTGCAAACACAGGAATTGTATAAAAATAAAAGTCATGACTGAAGTTTTATGTTTCTGAATCTTTCTACAAAACAGAAAAAAAAAAAATTTGATGTTAAGAATTTTCCTTTTCATTCCTTTGTTGACGTAGGTGTCATTTATCAAGAACTCCATGAGAACATGGCGTGATTACATAAACAATGATTGGCAGCCTAAATAACTCCGTACTTGTGGAGAACCTTTCAAAAGGGTTTATATTTGCATAAGCATCACAGATTAACGCGGCAGCTGAGCAGCTGCTCTCACCGGGTGTCCTGAATGATAGCAACTTTCAGTGATTTGGTCTAATCAGGCAAAACTTTCCTTGTTGAGGTTAAATTTAAGAGTCTGGGAAGTGGAAGGTGCCAAACTGAAACCTTTCTACTTGTTAAAATAAACTTAGTTGTTAAACTGTTTCTCTCAGGGGCAGTAATGGTGACAAGTCGGCATGTTAATAATACTTAATCCAAATAATGTTATATTTCTGTAAATAGCTCTTAGTTCATGTGTCAGAACCAAGAGAAAGCACAAAGCTCCTTTTCACTAATGTCACGCCCGGCTCAAAGGCCGTGACAAAAACGGGACACAGACGAGCAATCCAAGTGAAAGACTTTATTGTCACGCAAAGTAAGGCTCCGTGAGGGTCCCCGACAACCCGCGTGAGACGTATGCACACCAGCCCGGCTGCCCGCTCCAACTGGTTCTGGTCTGGAGGCCAGGCGGAAAAGGACGGGGCAGACTCGCTGGAAACCGGCCTTTTATCTCCAGATACCAGTCCAGCTGTAGCCAATCTGGAAAACAATCCATCTACCTATTCCCTGAAAGAAAAGACAGAGAGACCCCTAGTGGACTGGAGGGGCTGTCACACTAATACAAAGCTGTGATTTATTTAGAACCCCCCAAAATTTTGGGACGTCTTTTAAAAGATGAATAACTAGAAAAGCACTCGGAGAGCGCAGACCTCCGCCAAGCAGCACAGTTCCCCCACATATTGTGACTTACACCTAAAAATAATATTCCTACATGTGCTTTTTCTATTTTATTGGATACTTTGACCCATAAAACATACCCTTACCAACTGGAATCACATTGATATCATTATTAGTTTAATAGTTATTTGTGAAAATCATCATTTTCGTAATGGTGATTTTCTTCTGGATCTAGCTCCATAACTATTATAGATACATCCAATCTGTTAGTCTGGTGAAACCGAAGTATGCTATCACATACAATTTGGTGTTAGTTGCATGTCTGTATCTTCATTTGTTACCTCACAGTGTTGAAAGAGTATAAAAAATAAAAATCATTAAACATCAATACATTCATTTGAAAATGATGTTTATACAAGCAGATCCAAGAAGCATTTGTGAATGTGGTGCACAGGGTGGAATTCACAAATGCAGACTGCTGTTTCGCAAGAACATTCATACACAAAGATCAGCAAAACCTAAACAGTGAATAACTGGGAAGACTTAGAGAGATCAGATAAATAATTCCTTTCCTGGCTTCCTTTTCTGCTTCAGTTCTGTGTCAATAGTAAATCTACATTGTTCACTGGTCATTATTACCCTTCATGACAGCAGCTCTTATTTGTGCACAAGAAAATCTTATTTCCACTTTACGACTCACTCTCAATCACACCTGTAATTGCCTTCATGACTTCATGCCTCGGGTTGGGGATGTTTTTAATGTACTTTTCATTTCAGTTCATGTTACTTGTTAGATGTTCCACCAGGTGATTTGTTTTTACTTTTTCTTGAAAGCACTGTACAACTTTCTTTTTGAAACATGTCACTTGGATCAAATTAAATGAGCAATCATCAGATCCCTCAGTTTTCACATGTAACATGCGCAACTCTTTTGGTAAAAGGTCTTGCTCTATGTACTTGCATGAATTCTACATCAACATTGTCTGTACCTTTTCTGCTGGATACGTAATGCAAAAGGAATTAATGAGAGACGTTTTGTTGTAAACAGCTGTCTTACATTGTTGGAGATGAGTAAGAGTGTCAGAGTGGACTGAAAAAGCTGAAAGGTTGCCTGCCTCTTAGCTAAGAGACAGTTAACTAAAAGATACATGACTAAATGACAGAGCCGAGAGGATTGACAGACAGCAATAATCCAATTGTCAATTAGTCTAGCTTTAAAAAATTCAGCAGACGCATGTTTTGAGGCCTGCTGGTTCTGTTTGCATACCTGCATACAGTCGACAAAGATCTTGATTAGATATACACATTTCTAATTAAGATTCTTCCTTTTGTGCAAATTAAATTTTTTTTACATCCTTTTTTTCACATTAAAGACATCCAAGCTCATCTTTCAGCTTTTTCTGAAAGCAATGACTGGCACTGCAGTTATTACTAATTTTTGGAGAGAAGAGGATAAAGTAATCTCTGTTGGTAAGTTACTCCCATATCTGTAGGGATACAGCACACGCTGAAAAGTCACCACGCCTTAATGGGCCTTAATGACGTCAGTTATGAAATGAAAGGTTAAATAGAGCCAACCGACATGTTGTTTCAACTCGTCCTTTCTGTGGAAGGTGAAAAAAAGAAAAAAAAACATACTTGTTGGTGAAATAGGTCAAACTGTGTGCTTTGGGGAATTGTATGCCGTAGTTGGGTCAAACATTCCTGGTAAATTCCTAGAAATGTATCAGAAACTTTTCATTAGAAGTTAAACTGAACATTTCTTGGAAATACTCTAATGTGGAATCAAATGGTACACAGCATACTGTTGGATAAAACTCGAGAAAAAGCTTCTGAATACTAATGCCATTCTGGAGTGGTTAAATAAATTACAAAACATGGTTGACAAGAGAATAGAAGAAATCTTGATGAATATATTCATTCTACAAGCACCAATATTTGTCCAAATTGTAGCCATCCAGGAAGTAGGTTTTTTGGTGCAGTTCCATTACTGCCCACTAGGTACAAGTTCCTAAATAGAGCAAACCGCAGTTGACTCCCAAGGTGCTCAATTTTGCTGCAGAAATGAACATATTTCTGCAAATAAACAATTTTGTTCTACATAGTTAGATTTCTGTACAGTTAGATTTCATATCCAACTACAAACAGATTGTGATGACTGGTTGTTTTTTTGTTCTGGAAGGTTTTGAGGATGAACCAAAATATGAAACAGGAAGTCATGCTGTGGATGTCCACTGGCAACTTTGCAGCCTCTCCAGCATGGCTTGGCTTAAGGAGGATCCTTTCAGGACCCTTCTAAGCTCTGCTGGTCCTCATTTCGCTTGTTTTGGTAGTGACACTTGGAATGATGATGTTTGGAGAGATTTGATCAGAATGAATGTAAAACAATATTAATTATTATCCTGGCTTAGCATAAGATTAGTCTGCCGAGCTAAAACAGCTAAACTGTGGGTGTGTTCCACCCGGATTCTTAAGGCTGCTGGTTCTGCCTCTTTACAACATAGTGCAAGTAATAAAAAAAAGTGGCTTTAAAAGCTTTTTTCTTTTTTTGTAGAAAATCTCTGGTTGATGTCATGGTTTAATCCTCTAGTAATTTTACCCAATCGCATTCTTTTAGTATTATAACTAAAAGCTGGCTAGCAGTAAGACATAATAAAACACCACCACAGTCCTTGGGCTCAAATATTGTTTTCATTTGCAGTGGTGTATGTGTAGGATTATCTGTCCATGTGATGCAAGAATGCACAGGGTAGAAATTTGACTTAATTTGCATTATATATGATTGGTTTAGTCAAGATTATGTTTCAAGATGTTTGTTCCAAACACATCCCTATTATACCCTAATGTGGTTTTGCAAATTTCCAATTTATTCCCATTAATATTGACTGCCTGAGTACCAGGGAATATGATGTGTAATGGGGCAACACTCACACTCATCCTGGGTTCTCACCTGGCCTTTCCCAGTCTTCCTCATGCTAGTGGCTTCCTCTGGTTATTCCAAGCAGAGTAAACAGGATCAACGCTTGTGTAGTCATCAGCGCTGATCTTTTCCGTGTCAAAATGTTGAAAACATAGGCTAGAATTTCTTGTGACATTCAGCACGTCCACATTCTTCCCTGTTTTGTTGTGCCTCTCAGGCCGAATCAGTGCCTTCCGTCTTCTCTGCACATTGAGATCTTTCAGCTTCTTTAACCACGTCAAGTCAGCTATGATAGATGTACAGCATCTTTGCTTTGGATTTATGTTATTCACAGTCCACAGCATCACAGTAACACATCATGGCTGTCTGAAGGTAGACAATGACATAAAATCAATGATCTATATCGCTTGTTTTGGCTTGTTGCTTTCCAGAAGTGGTCATGTTTGCTAAAAGCCCCAAATACAATATGTTACCGCCATCTAGCAGATAAAAATCGCACCATTTCGTGGTACCCAGCTAGCCTGTATTTCCTGATATTCCACATTTCCAAATCTGAAAATCCAGTTTTACCAACCCTAATTATGACAGTTAACAACAAACAAATCAAGTGACATGAAACAGTCATGATAATATGCAATAATAACCTGCTGCACAAGCTGGGAACTGAGTCATTTTGTGAGAGCAATGCTTTTTTTTTTTTTTTTGTCAGTGACTGCTTCTGCTCAGATATCCATACACTGAGTGGCAATTGTTTACTATCCATGCTGGGGATGAATGGTGCAGGAATGCTGGGCAGGAATATCAAGAAGGAATACATGAAAATACATGTAAAATTTCAACCAAACATGGTAATCATGTTTAGTGCAAAAAGTAACAATATGATGTCAGACGAAGACGTTTCTCCCATATGATGCCATTAAGTACCACCAACCCTTGTATTATACATATAATTTTTCTAAAGTCAAATGAAATATACTTTCACTCATTCATTAATTTTGGAGTGACAAGGATTTTTCCAACCCTTTTTCAAATGTGCACATGAAACCTGCCATAATCCTGACAATAGTCTGAATGTTAAGACTGGATCCTCTTGAACGTTCCTGTATAATGAACAGCTGACAAAGGGCTTACCACAGGGGATTAGATGCTGCTTCCGAAGGTGTTTTTCCACATCAAAACCATACTTTTTCTACTCGCCATCTACTGTATGAGCCTGGGTGTGGCATGCACCAAATCTCTTACTCTATTAAAATCTCCCTTGTGATGGCTGAGCTTTTAGACAAGTATTACTCACTGTATATAGTCTACCAAGCCTTGCTTTGTGGCTCATGTGACAGCTATTAGTTACATGAAAATGCAGACTGTATAATTTATATTTTTTTAAAAATTCAAAGAGCTACACATTATATACACAAGATGGCAGATTACAAACATGCAAAGTTCTGCATGCTGAAGAATGAACACAGTTCAATGATGTCAATCTTATGGACGTCCAGAAGAACCACCATGGCGAACGTGCTTCTGGAAATGTGAATAAACAGTGGGTAGGTTAACTTGACTTGGCTAATCTGAGGTACTAAAAAATACAACTGAAATAGTATATACTGTGCATGGTACACAGAACATATTTTAGGCATGGTGCATTTTCAGGTAATATTTATATATATATATATATGAAAATAAATTTAGATAGCTAAAAGGGCAGAAAATGCCACCACCAAACTGGCAATACTGCCAGTGCATATGTGCATATGATATTTAGGATTTTGGGCATCACATGCTAGGCTATTTAGTGCCATATGCACAAAAAACAAAGATGTGGATTGGAGCATCAAATTAGAAATTCATTAAGAAAAAAATCAAGGAGGATTCTTCCAATGTTAAGGCAAGAGTGTTTTTGTTTGTTTCTACATTTTTTATCATATTAAGATTGTTGCATTACTGAACATATGTTGTGGTAAATAGTAAAAGGCTTGAACTTTCAGCCCCTTTCAACCTTGTTTCATGTCAGTGTTTCTCACTCATCCATTCATATGAACACACAATGCTTTTTATTTTAAACATATGCAATATACATATCTATAGAATGCTGACTAAAAAGATATGTGGCTAAGATAAGTGACTCTCCTGAAGTCTTTGCCTCACCAGTGTGGCTCTCATGAAGAAAAAAAAAACAAAAAAACAGTGAAGATCACTGCTCAAGACAAACCCAACATGACAAGCTGTCTAGCAGCAAGCAAGGCAAGCATTTACAATGAGCAGATTAAAGCTTAGACACGTCGCACTTACTCTGTGTGTTCAGAAGCAGTAAATAAAGAACACTAAGCAAAACCAGTGATTGTGAAGTAACTAAATATGAATTGATCTACACTGTAATTGTCATCACCACTGCATGATCACATCTGAATTCAGGGAGTGTCCCTGCGCAAAGACTGCTCAGTGGTTCCTGCCCTGCTTTGTTTTCATGACAACCTACAAAAATAAACATTAAACAGTGACTCAGTGACTAACTCGAACTCAGTGTTTGAGTTACTCATCCTTATGACAGAATGGATACGTCAGAAAACCAAACTTAAATATTTAGGCTAGCTCAGTAAATCATACACTTTTTTTTTCTTTTTAAATGATAAAATCTTCATAATAAAGCCAGAAAAGATCATATTCCCACTCTCATCTCCTCTTCCTACTTTATTAGATGTCATGGGGAAACTCATTTGCAACAATATAGCAATGCCATGAATATCACTATCAACAGCAGCATCTCAGAGGTGTTTGTGGTATAAATCATTAAGACAGAGGCTCCTCAGAGATGCCTTGGTGGTCATATACCTCTTGTGCTAAAATGAGTTTGATTTCATTTGTCCGATCCTCTGCCAACCCACATAACAAGCAGAGGAATGTTAAATGTAACCCCTCATTGAAATAATTTCCATAATTTTCAACAAAATTAAAATACCACAGCAGGAACAGGTGCTGGGAGGTTTAACCGGGGTCAGTTTATCAGAAGAAATAATACACAAGATGTCATCATTTGAGTCACTGGAGACCATGAATTCAGCAGCAAATGGTAAATTTAGTCTTTTTCCAGCGCTTATAGGTGAGCCTCTCATCTGCAGCAGATACAGTGATGTGCTATATGGAGGATGCTCATTGTGAGGAAACCATTGTTCTACTGCTAATCCAGGCTCAGCTTCTCAACCAACCAGCACTGGAGGCTTAAATTCAGCAGCCTTTTTAATTCTCTACTTTGTGCAGCCGTTGTTGTGCTCTTCTTGAAAATAATACCATAGGCTCAAGAAAGAGGCCTGCAATTGAAAATGTTTGTTGAAATAAATTGTCATATGCAAACTCAGTTGTTTGCCACCCCCCCCCTTCTCGTCTCCTCTTGGACTGGTCCTTGTTGTCTACCAGAAGATGTGCAGTGGCAAAGACATGACTCTGGCATCGAAGAACACATCAAAGACGGCGTCTGTGAGAGGTCTGCTTTACCTTTGAACATAGAAAAGGATTGGAGGCTGTGCCAGCTCTCTGCAGGCAAAGCTCAGGCTGATCAGAGGCTGCCCAGCGCAGCAAATGCAGCAGCAGTGGGCACAAACACTCGCACTATAGTCACTTTCAAAGGAGCCCTCTACCCACTACTGATAGCCTACGCACAGAGTGAGCGCAAGCCTAGCCATTGAGGGATACTGAGAGCGTATGCCAAAGCACAACACCCTGCAGAGTTTAGACAGTGTCATATGGAACAAAGTTACTGATTCAACAGTCTCTCGCACAGTCTCTCCTAAATACTGCATTTCCCACGAAGCCGAGCCAGCATGAAGAGAAAAGATAAGCGCATACTTGAATGCAGTCTCTCAGAGGGGAGCTTCATTGTGTCCACAATGTGCTTCAGAAAAACAAATCACATGCACACACACCTTTATGTCCGCACTAACTACAATTGGATAGCAAAGATGAATTCAAGCCCCTACGACCTGTTCCCAGGGATTGGTTCAATTAAAATTAGCTTTTTGTATTTTTCTTTTTTTTCCCCCTCAATCCTTCCTCCACTTCTTCTGAACATAATATTAATTACATGAATCACGGTTCACAGTCTCTCAGTTAATTGTTCAACAGTAGAGGATTTCTCAGGGCCGGAGCTGAAGCCTGGGAGATGAAAACAGGATGGAGGTGGGGAGGAGGGATGGGGATGAGATATTCAGGAAAGTGGGAGGGGCCTTGATGCTTTTCTACTGTCATTGGACTGGAAAATGCAGATGGAACCCCATTTTGTGTTCTTGCTCATCAAAGACACACACTGTTATGATCAGAAAGCCAAATATTAACTCTTGATTAATAAAATAACCCACAATTAATATTGCCTATCTCTCTTACAAACCACAATTTAGATGTTTCTGGCACTGAAAAGGTGTTTAACCAAATTTAGAACAGAAAACTCCTTCCTCTCCCCAAAATGAATATTTCATTTTCAGTAAGTTTACAAACTCCCTAATCATTGTGCACAGCACCGTCATTCAAGACCATCGGGATTGTTTTAAAGTTGCTCTGCAAATTGCCTGGAAAAAAAAAAAAAAAAAAACGTACGTAGGCAGGAAAGTGTTTATGAGCACGAAAGATTATCAGGTTAAATAGTAGAAATCCATGAGTTAGCAGTTTGCTTGCCTTATAATCGCTCCCTGCCGTATCTTTCTAACGAATTTAGCACGGACTCCACAGCTTAGCAAAAAAGGTCTGTATTCTGGCAGATGCCACCAATTAAACAGATAATTATGCAAATGTAGCCTTTACTTAGTCAGCGAGTGGGAAGCAGCAGCATCTAGTGCTTTTTGAGGGACAAAGGCTATCACTGCATTCACACAGAAGAGTCTCCAGTCAAGCAACATACTCCTGATGTAGATTCCCTTTTATTTACACACATGCACACACACACACACACACACACACACTTCTTCAAGTCTCACATACACCACACAAAACATGTATAAATTAATCTACTACATTTAA
>JBAMYA010000002.1:11681990-11704699 GCA_037176975.1 Arrhamphus sclerolepis
TCTGTCTCATTTTAAGACTCTTCTTAAAACCCACCTTTTTTCTTTAGCTTTTGATTCCATGTAGAGTGTGGTGTTTTGTTTTGTTTTTGTTTGTGTGTTTTTATCTTGTTGTGCAACACTTTGGAAACCTTTGTTTGTAAAAATCGTGCTATATAAATAAACTGATTGATTGATTGATTGATTGATTGATTGATTGAATTATGCGCTATATAAATTAATTGAATTGAATTGAATTGAACTGAATTGAATATTCACAGATGAGGTGACCAAGATAGTTAAAAAGCTTCACGCGATAGGGACTCCGGGGCTGGATGATGTCCACCCTCAGTTGTCCATGGGAGTTTACCCAACCAGTCCACATTGTGTTATGTGTATTTGGAGAAGGCATTTAACTGTGTCTTTCAGAGTATCCTGTGATTGATGTTCTAGGAATATAGGCTGCTGGATCTATTGCTACTGGATATCAAGTCCCTTTGCAAAAGAAGCGGGAGTTTGGTCTACTTTGTTAGTAGAGACCCACTGGGGCTGCCCCAAGATTTTCTAAATATTGGTTTATTTTTTATGGTCAGTTCCTCACATAGTGAGTAATGTTTGAATTGTACTTGAAATAAAAGCTTGAGAAAACATTTCTCATGAAGAAACCCTGTATGAAATCAAACAGACCTCGCAGTTGCAGCTCTACAAAGAACAATCTCTCCTTTCCTGCATCTCAACGTGGTCTGTTTAAAATGCACTTTGTGATCCAATGATTTGAGCAGACGTTCCTTATTCTCAGCCCAGACTGATGCACAGTAACAACCTGTCCCAGTAATGTCTCACTGCTTTTGTCTGAGCCACACACCATGTGGTTATAGGCCTGTGTATTGGCAAGCAATACACAGGCTTTGACAAAATAATCCCTCACTGCATAGCGGACATTATCCACCTCTGATGCTTAAGCCAGTTGATCCATATTCTGGGACAGGTCCATGTTAACCACCATGCAATATTGTGCCCCTATCAATTTTCTGGGACTGCTTTCTTTTGCTAATTGAGTATTGGATGTGGTTCATAATCATTTTTCTTTTTTTTTCTTTTTTTTTTTTTTTACTCAAGGTAGCAGTTTGATGTTAGAAAACCACCAGATACAAATTTGTCATAACTTATTAATTAAATAACCTGTTCATAGCAAGTTATTCTGAATTCACAGAAAAGTGGCATTTCCAAATGACTCTTTTCTTGTTCTTAATCGCATCAGCTATTGTATACATTATGAATGATTCTGAAGACTAAAGGCCAAAGTGCTGGTTTTACATAAATCCATCAACCTATGTATTAAATTAAATAAAATTAAATTAAATTCTGTACTCAGATTTTCTTGCTGAAAATCATATATGAAAGTCAGTTTCATCCAAAAGTGAGCTAGGCTCCAGCAGACCCCCGTGACCCTACACAGGACAAAGTGGGTATAGATAATGGATGGATGGAAGTCAATCAATCAATCAATCAATCTGGGATGGATAAGTGTGAAACATTTCAAAAGTGCTCACTTTAAACTGTTTGTGTAATTTGCAGATACCACAAATTCCTGGTGAATATTCAACCAGAAGTTTTTATAGCAACTAACTTTAAGGAGCTTTTGCTTGGTGCATATTTGTATTGAGGCACATGTCAGAGTAACATCTACATGAATGCCACAATATAAGGTTTCACAGCAGACCATGACGTTGTGGGGGAAAAAAACCAAACTTTAACTTAATGTTATTCATTTCCCTGGTTTCATCAGTATGGATTTTCTCTTTTTTGACATAAGTGAAGAACATATTTAGTTTAACAGTTCAACTAATAACCTGTCTTGTTAAAATATGTAAACCATCATCATTACATTTTAGTATTTTCTTTGTCTTTTTTGTTGCAGTTCCATAGCACAGACGTGCATAAGTGTTAGGTATCCACATACTACAAAAATGGCAAAAGAGAACAGTACTCATGTGATGGAAAAAAACATGTACAACTTAGTGAAATGGGTGACAGCAGTCTGTCGAATACAAATAGCTTAACTTTCAATGTAAAGAAATATGTGTAGACAAAGGAAAGGTCCACAACATTTGTGGCAAGGCCCATTGAACAGAGGAATAATGCCAGATCAACAGCTGTGAAGAAATGTTGGCTAGCTTTAGTTTGACTATAAAGCTGCCTGTTTAGTGGAAGTTGTTGCTTGTCTTTTAGTGGAGAAGGTGATAAATTCAAAGTAACTGTATGGATGAATAATCCTTTTCTGCATAATCTAAAAGTGAAATGTGCAGAGAATTAAAAAGGTATCTTCATTTTGGTCATCCTAAAAACTTTTCTCAGTAATGCTGTAAAGCAGTACATAATGGCTGCTATCTTACGATGTGACATTTGTTGCCATTGTGGACTTTCGTACATACAAACATGAATAGTGCTCTGAATTTATTACTCAATGGATAAATATGTTACAACAGATCTCATTCTCATTGATCTTAAAAAAGATAATTAGCATTTCTTTATTTTTATTTTTTTTTTGCATGTTCTCTCTTTGCTTTTGAGTTTTCTTTCTGGCAAAACATTGGCTTCCTCCCAAATTCTAAAATCATGTAATTGGTGAAACAGAACCTATTGAAGTACCACAAAAAAATGACACAAGGGTAGCATTCACACTCATCTAGGGTTTTGCAGATCAGCACCTTTCCTGTCTTCCCCAAGCCAGTGGCTTCCTCCATTTATTCCAAACAAAGTAGAAAGGATCATCACTTATGTTAACGTCGCTGCCGATCTTTTCCTGATGGAGATGACAGGAACATAGCCTGGAATTTTACGTTATGTTCAGCATGTTGACATTCTTCTCCTTTTTGTCCTTCCTCTCAGTCTTGCCTTGTAAGCCAAAAATGGAAATAAGTGGGTATGGATAATTGATGGTTGGATGTTGTTGATTGTTCACTGTATCTGCTCGAAGTATGAGAAACATTGCAACTGGGACAGACATAAAAACAACATGCCTTTCTAGTTTGGGAACTGCTGAACGCAAAACACTCCAGTGTAATGTTGAGGTGCTCTCTGTATTCTTTAGGAAGCTAATAGCTTAACAGCTACTACCTTATTCCCTGAGGCTTAAAGTTTGGCAGCTCTGTACCAGCTTTGGAAATAATCCATCACTAAATCGAGCTTATTCTCTGCATTCAAAACTGACAGCCTAAAATCTACCTTATTCCCTGAAAGTTGAAGTTTAGCAACCATTAGACTTAGCTATCCTGCCACTTAGACAAAGGCCTAGTCGGTGAAGCTGGCAGGTAGACTTTCACATATCTCAGAATTAGCTCATTAGCTAAGCTGCCTCCACCATAACAACTTTGAAATTATGCCATAAGAAGCTACTTTATGAACAAGTGTGCATTGCTTCTGAAAAGCTCAAGAACAAGTCTTGCATTTCTGCTGAGAACTGTAATTCTGTCAAGTTCTTTATTTGTATAGCATGAACCACTACAGCTTCTGCTTCTTGTTCTTTAAAATGATATGTTCCTGTATGTTGAAGGATTCATTGGCACATAACAAATCTAAGTCAGTGTGGTTGGCCAAGTCTCAGGAGAGACAGTTAACACATAAAAATGATATTTTTTATACAATGAGAGTAGGGCAGCGTACAAGTGGTTAGGAAACAATGACATATAATGCTATCCCTATTAAAAAATAATTACTACTTAGAAATATGACCCCACTACATGTAAACCACAGCTCATTTTACACATACAGTATTTATCAGCTAAGTTCTGGTCAACGTATTTCTGTTATCTGAGTTATTAGAAGCCCATTTTAGTTAAATAATATTTAAAATGTTTATTTAGAAAAATATATTTTTCTTTCCTGGACATGAAACCATCTGGTGCGTAAGAGATATGATATAGAACTGGTTGTTTCATTCTACTTATCACTCGAGTTTGCTCTTTTACTGGTAATTTCCTTCCATCAAGGTTATGGCCATGAGCCATCAAGCAGCTATCAGTCATTTCCTGAGAAAGAATAAAGGATAATCATTGATTACCATCTAGCAACATGGCTTGTCTTTTTTAATTACATGTGACAAAGGAGTAATCAATACTGTATTTATGAAATAAGATTAACGTTAAAGGTACAGCAGACTGTTAATGTGGACCAAGGAAATTAGTTTAAAATCTTTAAGTAGTTGAATAATATTTTTACTAAATTTTGTTGTTCTTTCACCTAAAGGTGCAGATGTTGTAAATTCGATCACAACGTCTTGCATAAAAGAATGCACTTGGCACAGTGACATTTTTTAGATAAATATCTTTCTACTTGAGAAGACACTTTTTAGCCTGAAGCTCCAACAAGATTAAATGACAGAGCAATTGTCGGTAAATGATTTTAGGCAAGTGCAAAAAAGATTTCTGTCGTTTTCTCATCCCTCCAAACAGAGAGGTGGATTTCCATGGGTTCTACGCTAATAAATCTCAAGACATCTGACAAATTGTGCATTTCTGACAGTTTCACATTAATATATTTACTCAGTTTGATGGCCATTTATCTATTTTGTGATTCCAAAGGATTAAACATGCTGGATGAAGACGGATATGTGCAGTGATTGATGAGCTGACGTCAAACTGACTATCGCTTAGTGGAATAAAAAAAAAAAAAAACAACAAATGCCCAGTGTCATCACACTTCCATTAATGTTTTTTTCACCCATTTAACACCACCTTAATAACACTCTGATATGGATAGTCTATGGATCGTCTACTAATTATAACGTGCTGCAATATGGAAGAATAGTGAATGAGAAATGAATACAAAAGAAGGAATATCATGCTACTCATTTTTATCTATTGTTAAAGAGTGCACATTTGATTTCATGTGGATTGGAAGGAGAAGGAGGAAGTGCAAGTTTAAAAATCCATTATGAGTGCCGAACAAAACAGCAGAAGGACAACAGAAATGTGGATGAGGGACAAAGAAGACAGAGGAACTGAAGAGGATGTCCTGGAATGGATGTCCACGAAGTGTGAGAGAGTAAAGCAAGAGGAGAAAAAACTTGAGAGAGGGAGTGTGTGGGTTTTAGCGAAGGGAGCATAGAAGAGAAGCAATGATGAGAGAGCACATTGGTTCAAGAAAGACAGAGGAAGGCTGAGGAGTGATAGAGTCACAGAACAAAAGGACGTCAGAAAATGGAGAGCTGGAAAAAAAAAGTGAAGATGGAGGGAACAGAGAGAGACAGATGATGGGGAAAGTGCTGGAGTGCCCCCCACAGGCCTGCTGACATAACAATCTCTGATGTAAGGCATTGCCTGTGAAAATGGAAACATTGCACAATGATCACCTGGATGGTTGCAGTTATTTCCTAAATAAGATAAGTGCGATGAATAAAACGAGTGTTATTTATTTTTCTGAACAGTCTTGTTTTTTCATTACATAAACCATTTAGAAATTGCCAGACTCATCTGAACCAGAAGAAAATGAGCATATAAAAAACATATTCCACAGTTTTTATGTGCTGTCACCCGTCAAAAAAAAAAGAAGGAGAAGAAGACAACGCCCTTTCCTCATAGACACTCAGTCTCACCTTGCTACTAAATTTGAGTGGTAAAGCAAAAGTCCACACCCCCAAGGTCAATCAGCATATCACATTCTGCTTGTGTTACCATGAGAACAAGAGGCCTGGCAGACTCATTTATATTCACAGACACACAGATGTACATTTGCAATAGCAATTAAATGCCATTTTGCTTTTGTAGGCAGAAAAACAGAGGCAGTGAGATTAGAAAACCATTGCAACATATCAGGATGCAATTGTATTTTTAATTTTGAGCAACCATGCTTTTCATAGATTTTTCATGCAACCTTCAGAAAAAACATGTTTGAGTTGCTGTAATAATGTGAATATTTTGTTTTTGCCTTTCATTTACAACAGAAAGTGTATCCAAATTTAAATAGAAAGTGGGTGTTTAAATGCTGCGAACACATTTTAAATAATTGTATGAGTGGACACTAGTTGAATCAGGCTAAAAGCAAAGGGAGCTCTCTCTGGAGTGTGCAGGCAGTAAGTACCCTCATTTCTGTCCCTTGTCTGTGAAGTTTGTGCAGCATATTGTTACTGGGAAAACTAAATGTATATGTAGTAAACTCAACACATGCTGTTTCAGTCAAACACAGTAAATCAAGCTTCTGTGGGTGCAACAAGCTCAAACAAAGAAGCAGCACAAGTAACAGGAGGACCTTGAGATAGAAAAGGCATTATTAAAAGAGGAACCAATGAAGAATATGATGAAATGCTGATAAAAATGAAGGAGAGGACATGAAGGACAAGGACATGCTATCTAAGTATTTTCCAATTTAACTCCCCTAATTTTTCTACTACAGCTCTGACGATTAAAAAAAATATATAGATACAAATATATACACACAAATAAGTTTTAAATACCCAACTCATTGTGATGTAATTTGAAAAGGTCAAGTGTGTCATGACAGAACTTGCAGAGGCTCTTCATAAATAGCAGAGTAATAAAATGCTCATATTGACCTTAAACAGCTTAGGGAGTGTGACTGACATTTTTCATGACCTTATACAACAGGAAACTCTCAGACCTGCTCATATGTTTCTCTTTATGTAGTGTGGCACAATACTAATTCAAAAACAACTGCCCTACATAAAGAAAAAAAACACATTTTTCATAAAATAGAAAACACAGGGTAAAATGGGTAAAATGGTAGATTATTTTAAGATGTCCTTGACCCTGCTCACACAGATGAATTTGGAGTTTGGACCACTGGATGGGAAAAAAAGGGCGTTTATAATGTAAACTAAGAACAGCTTAAATGTTAATCGAAAGGTGCGCTGGAGCATTTTTCTACTGACTGAAAATCCTCTTATGCAAGCAGCACATTCCTTAGCAGTCAGGTGTGACAGTAAATTGTGGAAATGGCAACAAAATCATTTTTATTTGTGCAGAATCATGAAATCCACGTTTGCAGTGTGAAAGCGCCACGGAAGAAGGCTGCTCAATCAAATATCTCATCCTAGAAACAGCCTTCTTTCCAAAGCGTGGTGAGTCTGAAATGTTATGTTCCAGACTATATCATTTGTTTCCATAATGTGCATTATTTATTTATTTTTTCATCTACTTTTCAAGTAATCCGTTTCATTTTGGGGTTTCTTTCTGTGTGTGCAACATGTTCTCACACCACTGTACCACTTTCTGGCACATTAAGAATGATGTCAGACAAACTGTTTTAAGGAGAGCCGTGATGTTTTCCAAAACCAAGTCGTTTTTAAGGCCGAAAGCCAACCAGGTGATAAAGTGCCTCCCAGCAGTTATTTGATTTGTGTGTGGCACCCAGCAACAGCTGGTGATCAAAACACAATTCAAGACATAAAAATGAGAATAAGCTTGGAAGCGAGCCCTCTCAAAATATATCATTTTTAAATGAATTTGTGAATAGCAGCTCTGGAGAAGTTTGTAAAATGAGAAAAAAATAAATAAAATTTGAATAATGTCAACAGAGAAAGTAAAAGGTTGCAATAACAGAAACAAAACAGTAAAAACACTTTTCATTATACTTTATCCGACAGCTTTTCTTTTGCACAACTATTCAAAATAAAGCACAAAAAAATGTGCCTGATGAAATATTGTGTGATACATCATAAAAATGCTCAAGCCTGAATCTTAGTAGAACTAAGCTCAAAGAAAAAGCAGGGAACACTTTGTGTTAAACTTTTTGTTGACTTGAATACTGAAATTGAGGACCTCTGACTTTTGATTGAGTTGATGACGTCAGTCAGAATTCCCTTTGTCATTCCTGATTGCGAAACTTGTAAACAAGTGATATCATTCTAAATTTTGTTTGTCTATTTTTTGAACCACATCAAGTAAAATTATATAAAGCAACAAATTTATGCATAATTAGGGCCATGGTCTATTGACATAGCCAGTGGCTAACTGTCATCGCTTGTCATCACTTTTGCTACTCTGTGCATCACTGTCTGAGTATGGTCTCTGAGCTGCGAATAAAACCCTTACTGAGAAATGTCATTCATATTAAAAAGAGAATATCTGTTGTTGCTAACTGCACTTGCCAAAACTGGTTTAGCGTCGGCCTGGAGACTATCCCAGCAAAATCTAGCTAAGCAGTGGTCAGCTTACGTTAACCAAGCATCAGCTGAACGCAGTGGTTATTTCTGATGTCTTCACTGAAACAATATTTGAAAACAGGAGGTCCCAATTTTGCATCTCCACAACTCCTCCTGGATGGCTCGGCTTAAGAAGCCAAGACCATTTCAGGATTCTTCCCAGCAGGAAGTGGCCTAGTGGGGTTGCCAGACTCCCAGCGGGGCTCTAGTCTACGTTTCAGCTCTGGTTTCTGAAGTAACTTCAGAAGTGACAAATGGAATGAGAACATTTGCACAAATTTGATGTAAAGTGATATTAAGTAGGATCTTTAAATCAAAAAAGTAGTGCAGAAAAAGAAGTCCAGCTGCCTTGACTCAAACCTTTGAGAGCCACCGTGACCTGGATGAAGGAGAGTCTACGCCAGCATTAAGTAGCATCATGGGCTAGAATTAACTGTCTGCTTTGACCAAAATAAGGTGGGCTGGTTCTAGGCGGCTGCTCGGACTGCTTGTTCTTCCCAGTTGCAACATGGTGCCCCACAGTACAAGAGAAAAGATGCTTCAACAGCACTCATTTACAAAACCAGGGTGTTTGTCTTCTTATACGGTCTATGCCTGGAAAACAACTCATAAAACAAACTGAACACAGTTTTACAACCAGTACTTCTGTCTGTATTGATTTGCTATGTGCTTTATGCATTTTTTTTCTTTTTTTTTAACAAAAAAAAAACAAACAGTCAGTTTGTCTGTTTCTTAAAAGATACATCCCAATCAGATCACCTTTGCCATTTTCTTTAGGAGGAAGGTGGCAGTGTATCTGTATCAAGCACACATTTGCATTTAAAATTGTCGGAATAAAATTTAAAGATTAGATAATAAAATAAATTGCAATCAATTTCCAGCTAAATGAAGTTCACTACACAAATTCCCGCGGTTAACCACAATGAAACATGTTAATTGCTTGATCCACATTACAAACATAATGCAATAATATCAATATAATTGTCTAAAAGTCAGGAGACAATTGTCATCACACATCTTGGCATACTGATAACTTGGTACTGTAGCTTATTCAGAACTTCTTGATATTCTTTCCGTCACACAAAAAAACCCACTAACTGATCAACTAAAGAGATCTGTCACTAAACATTAATTCTAAGTAATAAAAATAATGAATCATGACTTTTGTGACGGATTCATTTCAACTGACAAAGTCCTCATCAGTAGGAAGGAGGGAGGGCAGATCACTCAAGTGCAACGCATTCCCTTGAAACTCTGGTTTCAATTGAAATCTGTTTTCTGCTCTCGTGTTCATTCATTCCACTTACAGCTTAAATATCAAAACTTAGTTATGTTTCACAAAATATCATGGTTTGGTGCTTGAATCGACTCTTTTATAACACTGTTATTGTGATGCAGGATCAACGTTTTGTGTCAAGTGTCAAGATAATAGTTCCTTATGTGAACCAGTAGGCACCATCTGGGCCTATGGAAGGTAAGAATCTGGTGTGAAAAATCCCATAGAATGGGATTTCAAAATGTAGACAGTTTCACAAATGTTTTAAACAACATGAATGTTTTCACACAGTGAACAGAAAACAACAAACAAGGCATCAAAATAGGATATAAAAAATAAATAAATGAAACCTTCATTTTATGGAATGTCATCCGTCCATCCATTACCTGTATGTGCTTCTTCCTATTCAGGGTCACAGTGTTCTGCTGGAGCATATCCCAGCTGTCTTTGGGAGAAAAGTACACCCCTGGATAGGTTACCAGTCCATCAAATGGCTTATATATTTTTTTTCTCTAAAATTATTCACAGCAGAATAAACGTAATGCACCAAACCCGCTTTTTTTTTTCTAATGTGCATGTTTGGCAGCCAAACATGATTGATAAGTGTGTGCGAGCAATGTTTAATGTAAAGCATCAGTGCATTAAAAGGTACAATCAGTCATCAGCAATAATGAGTGGAAAAAATAAATCCAGTTTCATGGTAGCTGCTGTCTCAAACCAAATGATTAACTCTACAAATACAGCACATCCATGCCTGCACATCCTTTTCCTCAGCAAGGACTTAATAACAATGGCCCACCTGGATTCTGCCGTTCCAGCTCAATGTAATCAAATGCTGGTGTGCTCAGAAAATGCAGACATGTTAAAATCTGAAAGGATGACATTAAGGATGAGAGATGAACAGGATGACAGAGGGCTGTGTGAGACAATAAAATCAAGGCCATCCAAGAACCAAGATGGATTGATGAGTCCATTGAGTGGGGATGGCAGACAGCCAGCTAGCACAGAGGTCAGTGCAGAAGGATATCTCTTGGAAGAAATGATGCATTAAAGAGGGCCAAGGCTGCCAGGGTGGGATCACTGGTTGGGAGAGGAAGAAGGAGATGTGAAGTCAGCGACGGATGGAGAGGCGGGAAGAGGAGGCAGCTATGTAAATGAGGCAGGGACGTGAGAAATATTTTCAATTAGAAATGATGGCGGTTGAAAGAATGATCAATTAAAGAGGATACAGGTAAGTGGACATTGGGAGGGACAATATACAAGCAGGAGAGAAAGAGAGTAATGAGGGCTTAGAAGCTGAAGACAAAAGACAACAGGTGGTGAAAGCCTGTTGCAAGGAGCCAGATTAATTTGAATTAAAGTTCTAAGCAATTATGATGAATTTGGCATACAGTAAGTAGCTGTGTAATAAAAATTATTTTAAAAAAAAAGAATTCACCAAACACATGAACCCATTATCCTAAAGAAGCTCGACCTTTTTACAGAGAAATAATATTTCATATTACAGTGTGAGCAGAAAGCATTATGCCTACAGAGACTGGTTTTATTAATCAAACTGATTATTCAATGAGTCAGGCACTCATACAAACAAGGAAAAATAATGGATTTGAGCCCTGGCCACCAAAAATGAAAAACATCACCCATCTGCCTTCTGTGATTTGCTGCAATGGATCCTGCTAAGTGTCTGCTAACACCCTGGCTGGCTAATTGAGTTAGGTTTATGAGAATGAGGCTCACAATGAAATTTATGCAACCCATCTGCCACATAAATAAACAATGCCGACGGAGATGAAGTGAATCATTCAGAAGTTAACTGTCTGACTTTTCAAAAGGTCTCTCCTTTGTTCATTGTTTGGCATGCCATGTCAAGACCCTGCTTTTATGCCACATGCTCTCTGCTCTCCTCAAACTCAACCCCCAAACCGTGGAGAGAGAAAACCATGATGTAAAGTGAGCAGAACTAGAGACTGTCTGCTTTCATTGTTTCTCTCGCCAATGTTTTCTGACTTCATAATATCGATGTTGAATGATTTCCCTCGCTAAGTGTCACAATTTAGGCCTACAAGACAAGTAAACACAAGGATTTTACTGGAACAGCAAAGTAGACACCTTCCACAGATGTGTAATCGTAGTGATTTAAAATGCCTGTTAAACTAAAAGATGGCATCCAATGAAGCAAAAAAGACTGTGCTCATTTGATGGAAAATAAAATAGAAAACGTGGCATCAATAAGTTCACATAAGGCTTTCAGCAGAACTTCAAATCAGTGAGGTAGACACAAAGAACTTACCTCTACTTTTAACCTGTCATGATGATGTTTGAGGTGTCAGCTCATTGCTTTTCTTTCTGTTTAAAAAGTACAGTCGGAGAATGAAATTAATCCCCAGAAGATGTCCTCAAGGGAAGTTCTTCACATTTTTTCCCCCTCTCCATCTGTCAAAATTATACTCTCACTCCAATACACAGCCTGTGGAGGCTATAAAAAGAGATGGTTGTTGTACATTAAGCTTTTTAGAAACATACTTGACAGCTTCCAGAGGCTAAATTGCTCAGCTGAAGAAGAACTTGTTTTCAGGCAGATCTTGCATCCTGATGATCTGGGCCATATTTAAGAAAGCGTTGAGAAGCATATAGGTGATGGTGGTGTAGGTGAGAACTCAAATGCAGAAGGCAGGGAGGCAGAGTAGCAGATAGCGACCTTCCCTGAGAAGAATAATAAATGCTTCCGCAGCCAGATAAGCCAAAAGCAGTGCCAAGAAACCTTGGAAAAGGCTTGAGGCAAGCAGAGACTAGCAAAAAAGTGAGCAACACAACAGATTGAATGGGGTAGCAGAAGAAACAGGACAATACATACACACATGAGCTGATGAGGGACAGGTGGTTACAATCAGGGAAGGCAACAAGGGACAGAGACAGAGACTGACAGCAAAGAAAGGTCAGAGCAA
This sequence comes from Arrhamphus sclerolepis, assembly GCA_037176975.1. Lineage (NCBI taxonomy): Eukaryota > Metazoa > Chordata > Actinopteri > Beloniformes > Hemiramphidae > Arrhamphus > Arrhamphus sclerolepis. Next base: position 11,694,349 of record JBAMYA010000002.1, read on the forward strand.
GAAAAGCAAGAAGAAAATAACAAAACAGAACAAAAGCCAAGACTAATAGAAATGATGGCAAATGAGAGATTGTTGTCAACAAAACCTTTGTAATAGCTTTGTTTGTTTGTTTTCTTTGTTTGGTCGGTTTTCATGAAGCCTGAGGTCCGAGTAGGTTAAATAAGTTGTCTGGGGTGTTTTTCAGAAAGTAGGTCCAACAAACTAAACTCAGAATCAACAAATGTAGTTAAAAAAATTAATTTTCGGTTTCAGATCAGTGTTTCAGAGTTCATTCAGTTAACTCTGAGTATGTTGACCCTGAGTAACGACAACTATAAAAAGCCATCATCAATGGAGCTCACATAGTGCAACACAAGTAAATGGAAAGATCCTGGTACTAATTGCAATCATGTGGTTTTCTGTAATAGCCTAGTTCACACTGAGTGATTTTTACATTCTTATAAGATTAATTCAAGTCACATTGCACAATGTGAAATCAGTAGATAATTAATTTACAGTGTGTTATACTGTGTGATTGAACATACACTGAATTGTTGCTACGACAGAAGTAAATCTTAGTGTATATCAAGATTTAAATGTAGCGTCATTAGCAGGTTGTTCCTACTGGGTTAACGATGACCCAAAAGTTAGTGTTTCTGTAGTGGTGTTGGTGTTCCTTGAGAAGAAAATAAAGAAAAAGAAGTATGTTCCTTCTATTTTGAGTTAGTTGTGTGGAAGCACTGATGTTTAAGATATTTCATGGGACGTTCCTATTGGTTGGTTAGCTTACACGGATCATAGAGACAGCTGTCATTTCTCCAAATTTCTGACACCGCTGATATCTGTCACAGCCTGTCTTTAGTCTGAAGACAGTTCTAACTTTCATCTTTGCTCTTGTCTAATTGTGAGATTTACGACCACCATTTTTGAACTATGATGGCCAAATTCTTTTTGCCCGCAGTTGCCAGTCTTTCACCTGAGACAACTGAAATCATGCAGTATGAGCTGGAATTAGACAACTGCAGCAGTGAAGGAAACTACAGGTGAGTAAATGCATAATTTAAATATTTAATGACTGGTAAAAATCCTTCTTGCATGAAAAAAACAAAACAGTTGAAGATTAAGTATAAATCATAATTCAGACAAGTAAGTCAAACATACCAGCACTTATGAGTCATGTAACTATTCTCAATATTCTGCCACCATTCATTTTCTAATATAATAGAATAAGGTTTGTTCAATATAATATATTAGTTAATATAAGTTATTAAGATTTGCAAATAAATAATAGATTATAAAATTAATCATCCAAGGTATTTTGTGTGAAGTATGGACATACTGTAGGTGATATTTGTGATATTTGATGTTGCACAGAAGATCATGTAGGCAAACTGTGACCAAAAAATAAAACTTAACACTCTTTAAAAAAAATAATGAGGGTGTCACAAGTACAAGTTATGGCTGGTTTGACAGCATTTAAGTATGTATTTGGATCCTCAATATACTTCCCTGACAAAAATGCAACATATCATCATTCAGACATGTCCAAAATGCGTTACACAATCGATTGTCAGATGAAAGGGGCACTGTGTAATTCAGAAGGTTGAAGTAGGGCAACTGGACTTGAAGAATTTTCTTGAAGACATTTCACTGCTCATCCAAGCAGCTTCCTCACTTCTAACTGTGTGGTGGGGAACCAGCAGTCCATGTCCATCTCAAGGAAAAGGGACACTCTTTTGAGGGAAATAATGTTCACATTTTGGACAGAGAGGACAGGTGGTTTGAAAGAGGAGTTAAGGAAGCCATCTATGTTAAGCTGGAAAAACCCTCTCTTAACAGAGGTGGGGGACTTAGACATCATCTTTCTGCCACATACAATGCAGTGCTCTCATCCATTCCCAGGAAGTTTCACTCCAACTCACAGATGCTCAGCAAGAATAAAGGGCTGTCAAACTGTCTCACCACCACAGCACCCCAGTAGTCTCATAGTTGTTAGCCAGTCGCTAACACATATAAACCTGGTTCCCCACCAAACAGTTAGAACTGAGGAGGCTGCTTGGATGTGCAGCGAAACGCTTCAACCTTCTGAATAAAAATAACCTGGGTGACTGAGAATCTTCATCAGCATGACACTGTGTAATATTACGGGTTGTCTATTAACAAAAACGGACTGTTTCATTCAAAAGTATGACCTTATTAATTAGTAATTACTTCCATCAACAAATCACACTGTTCTGGTAGGTCTTGAATTTGCCATTTATATATGCCGCCATCTTGAAACTACAGTCCACAGCAGGGAACATCCAGGAAAATACAGTTTGCATTTGCGTTAGCACTACCAGTAGTTGGCTACAAACTCTCGCCCAGTTCCAACTGATCCACTGCCCCTACCTTGCGGTCTTCTTCCTCTCCATGTCTTCGCAGCGGATTCTTCTAAAATGGATGTCAGACTCTAGAAAGAACATTTCCCTGTCAAAGCTACAAGGTATAAGAGGAGGCATTTGCTGTCTTATTTTGATAATTATCGCAGACCAATCAGGAAGCCTGGTTGTGTCGCTTGGGCCTGCATAGGTCCAGCACCCCTCCCACTTCCCAGTGCTCTCCCTCCTTTTCCACCCTACTTGCTGGCCCCGGTCCGACCCCATTCTCACACGAGTCGGGTGTGGCTGCTGGTGAACTCACATCTCTGTGCTGACCATGTAAATCATGCGCTCTGGCTGGGGGTCTATATAAAGAATGGTTCAGTATACAACCTCACTGCTAGATGGGAGAAAACTTTGCAGTGTCCCTTTAAATTGAACTCATTGCAGCTTCATGAAGAGGAGGAGACAGCTAGAAACTCTAGGTAGGTGGAAATAAACCTCTTGACCAGGTTTAGTCCTGGGTTTTGTGAAATGCTTCTGAGTTTCCCTGAGTTCAGGATCATACTGGATACTAAGTTTTTTACAAACCTTTTTTGAAACAGGCCCCTGGACTGTCTAAATAATTTCATACATATTACCTATAAGTCTGAAAAGATGCAAATGTCATTTGGGCACAAAATAAAATTTCTTTTCCAGGCTCTAAAGATGAGTCATGAGAAAGGAATACCCACAAATCAAGTGTTTCATGTCAGGACAAGGGGAAATCTCTAATTTTCCCCAGAGTCGATGTCCCAGCAAGTTCATTCCAAGGTCAGATAGTGTAACTGAAGAAAGCCCTGGAGCTACATCAGTCAGTATGATACTACAGTTCAGTGACTCTGGATGCAGTTTCCTTATTGTACTGAAATTCCTGTTTCTTTGTTCACATTCAAAAATTGAATCTTTGCCTGTTAGGTATTATTTATTTTGTTGAGATTCAGGATAATGACCTTCTTGGAAGAAAGGACATTTCTTTTCCCTTTCTGTGGGTCATAATTTGTGCTCTTGTGTTTTGTATCGTGGTGGATGGACTATGAATCTCACCCATAAAGTGTGGAAAACCTCCACCTTTTCCATTGCTGAACTATGTTCTTCAGCCAAAGTTGTACAGAGGCCAAAATGATTAACCGATATATGAAGGATTTATAATTTAATGGGAAATAAATTTAATTATAAATCCCATTTAAAGATTCAGAGGTTTTACAAAGATACCTGGAGTTGCTATGAATGTTGTCCAGTTCAGGATTTTTGCTAGAGATTCACTTTGTAAGACTTGCAAGGAAGGCATTACTCCTAAGTGTTGTTGCTCATTCTCTTAATTTAACCACTCCTCATTGGGCACACTCCTCATCTGCCTGATCTCTGTCAGTTTGGCAAAATTCCAACAAGCTGTGGGTAGCTCCTCTTTTCCCTGCTACTCTATCCACGTGGGACAGAAATACCCACAAAAGTGTTTTAATTTTTTTTTTCTTTCTAAACTGCTGCACAGCACAGCTGCCTGTTTTCAGATTAGAAGTATGAGAGTGGTCATGCATAAAGAGTTAGCTCCCATTGTGCTGAAATGCTGAACAAGTTAGGCTGACCTCCTTTGACCACACCGGCCTCTGTGCAGTCCTCAGCCTGCTTTCACTGTGACAGCTAAGTCCCATCCCGTTTACGCTGACAGACCTGTTTGCGTCAGGTTGTGATCCATTTAAAGGGAGAGCTCTAACCTGCCTCGCTCAAAGACATGTCAAGCACAAACTCAGCCCCCATCGTTTTCATTCTGCTTGTAGGGAAGTGAATTCCCTCAAGGAAGCTTGGCCTGCTGCTCCTTTCAGTGGATGTTGCCTACCTCTTACCTTGTCTCTTCACGCTTTGTGGAACACTTTGTGAAAACATAATTTATTGATAAGCTGAAGCTGTTATCACTCTGAGGTCCTGCAACATACATAAGATTTGTTGTTTAGTATATGTAGACATTATGAAAATGTAGTCATTTGGCAAGTCTGTCAGCTCTTGCAGCATTTGTACACCTGTCGGCATCAAAGCTTAAGACTTGCAGTGCTCGTGCCAGATCCTGCAGTTTGCAACTACCCTTATCTCAGCACAGGCTGCAGAGCTGGACTAGTTGAACATGGAAACATAAATGAAAGTGACTCCCAGAGAGCTCACTGCACATATTTCACCTGCAAACATAATAGATATGTCCATATCCATATCATTTTCTATTCTTTAGTCAAAGAATCTTAACAATAATGTAAGAATATCCCATAAGCATATGTCACCTGCAGCTGGTTGAGTTACTTTTAAATAACTTTTTTTTTTCCATTTCTCAAAATAAAACTTAGAGAATCCTGAAAATTTTGTTAAATAGATTTTTGTTTATTAATTGATGTTAGCTCTCAGGTCAAATATTCAGTTGTTTTTTTTTTATTTTACTAGTGGTTACAATCTTTAAATGATGCACTAGTTTAATCTCAAATTTATTAGATTGGTTTAGCGTCTATTTTAATGTAAAATCTTAATCTCTAAAGTTACTATAGCAATAGCAATGATTTTTATCAGGCTGCCAGAGGAACTGTGTTTATTAGGCTACAGTTACATGACACATAAATACATCTGCTGTGCAGCACAGTATGTTTCATACTTTATATTCAAGTAGTTCATTAGATTTCCAGCACAGACAGATGTCAAATTGAAAAGAAAACTAATGTAAAGGGACATCACAGATGTTGAGATGGAACACCTGAGATCTTTTGTATTTTGATAATCAAGCTGGTTTTTCAACTGGCTGGTTCAACTTTTTTTTTTTCTTTCTTCTTTTTAACATCATATAGAAACACCTCTGGTCTGTGGTTAGGATAATTGCCTCCATGGGAACTTTGTACCAGTTAGCATAAATGCCCCCAGTACCAAGAGAGTCCAAAGATGGCCCTCTCTTTAAGGGTTAAGCAATATTTATCTGTTTATCTTGTGGTTTCTTTCAATATACTGTTAATTTAAAGTCTATGGTTGATGTTTTGTGCCTTTGAAATATTTGTGTTTGTGATTTTTTTTCCCGCAACATATTTGCTAAGTAATTTTCCTAAAAGTAGCATTTACTGATCTGTAATTACTTTTGCACTTCTGTGGAGTCGATGGATTGTTGACCAGAGCGTGCAGAGGCGCATACTGGTGGCACAGTTCAGTGTTGTCAATTCTCTACTAATCTGTTGTTACTGGTGAATAGAGATATTGGTCTTTTCTTGCTGTACTGGTTGCAGCAGATGTGCCTGTGCTGTCTCCAGCCTGCCCTGTTCTTGGATTTTTGCTTTGCCAACATGTTATTTGACTTTCATGAAATGCTGGCCCATAGCCTCTGAATCACTCCCAGCTGGGGAATATGTTACGCTATACCAGATTTGTATGTTCTCGTTCAGCGCAGTTAAGTTTAAAAAGACATTATTTTTGACGTGGATGTTCTTTTCCCCCGTATGGTTTTAAAGAGCAAAGGAGACAGACTGGCTTCTGCATACGTATCACATAAAGCGCATAACCAGGCTCATGGCTCATGCAATCAGCTGTTTACTTGCTTTGTAAATCCAGCTTGGAACAAGCACTGTCGAAACAGTCTTTGTCCCTTTGGCTCATGCATACTATTACCACAGCCTTCAGTACTAAGAGAGCTGATTGCCTGGCAACAGTCACGTTTGCTCTCGAAGGAGGAAAAAAGGAATTATTTAAATGACTTACACTGAGAAATGTCATTGATGACAACTTGATTTCATTCAAATGCATTTATTGGGAACTAGCATGTAAATGCGAGGAGTGTACATTGGTCTCTTTTCCCTTTAAAGCTCAATTGTCATGGTATTACTTTATATCTTCCACACTCTGGTGTTACACTGGATGAGCTGCTCAAAGAGGAAAACAAGCTTATCTGCATAGCTCTACTTTCCAGACAAAAAGAATTTTGATGCAACAACAGTTTGCCTCTCAGGACTTGGTGAACTGCAGAATGTCAGGGCGTAGGCATGATACATGAAATAATTATGCACTGCAGAAAAAAAGAAGAAAAAGAAAAAAGACATTCCCCAGATATATTTGTTGGTCCAATGGATGTTCCTTCCCTCAGAAATTATGCGAGGCAAAAATTGTTATACCTTCAGGTGGGTGGTATTGTGCTTCATTACACAACAAATAATCTAATGGTATTTATTTACAGTGTGAAATTGCAGAATGAAGAAGAACAAATCATGTAAAATCGAAATAAGGTACTTTCTGGCCTATAAGAGATTACTCTGTAAAATAATATAAAAATCCTGTTATCAAAGACAGCAGTATCTTATTCTTAAAACACTGTTATTCTTAACAATATAACACTGTATTTTGAAATCCTGTCACAATTGCATTTTTCAGATCAAATAAATTTTAAGATCATTCAAAGACAACCTGAGTAAATCCAAAAAGCAGTTTTTAAATGATGATTTCATTTATTAAAAGTTAAAAGCTATCCAAACCAACATGGCCCTTTGAGGAAAAATTTAATTAAATTTTATTTTTTTCACAACTCTTCTTTTCAGAATTGTCACAAACAAACCCAGGAGTGTAAATTAAAAGTTTCAGTGGATCTCAAGTTGAACACAGGAGAGTTCTATGTTCCAGCTGTGGAGGAACTGGCACAGAGTGCTTTAGAACATCAAGGGCACAGGTACCACCAGGAAAACGGAGAAGCAAGTAAATTGTGATGGAAAACCCAGTTAGTTTAATGGACTCAGGTTACTCTGAGTCACTCACTAATGTGTTCCTGTTCACTGAAGTCAACCAATCCTGAACTGCAAGTAAGTGAGATGATTTCCTTCTTTTGCAGGTTTTGGCAGCTGATGAAGGCAGTACCCAGGGATCAAGTGATTGGAGAAGCAACGAGAATGGAATAGTCTCACCGAGCATGCACTGACACTCAGGAACAGGCTGGACATCTCTGCCATCTGGCCAAGACTAAACAAAGAGTCAAGAATATCAGCTAAGTGGAGACAGGTGGGATAAATAAAAATGAAGTGTCATGAAGCAGCAAAGCAACCGCAGACCATCACACTGCCTCCACCATGTATGACTCTTGATTTGATGTTCTTTTCCTGAAATGTGCCAGTTTTATCACATGTAACAGGACACATCCCTTCCAAAAAGTTCCTTTTTTGTTGTCTCATCAATCCATAGAATATTTCCCCAAAAGTCCTGGGGATCATTTAGATGTTTGTTTGTTTTTTGTTTGTTCTTTTGGCAAATGTGACAAAAGTTTTTATGTTCCTTTTGATAAGCAAGGGTTTTCACCTGGGAAGGTGAAAAGTCCCATGGAAGCCATTTTTGTCAAGTCTCTTTCTTATTGTTGAATCATTAACATTGACCTTAACTGAGGAAAGGTGAGCCTGCGGTGCTGTAGATGTTGTTCTGGATGCTTTTGTGACCTCCTGGATGAATCATCGATGCACTCTTGGGGTAATTTTGGTCGGCCGGCAAAAGGTTCACCACTGTTCCGTGTTTTCACCATTTGTGGATAATGGCTCTCACTGTGGTTCGCTGGACTCCCAAAGCTTTAGAAATGACTTTGTAACCCTTTCCAGACTGAAAATTGTTATTGTCTTTGCTTTTCATCTGTTCTCGAATGAACTTCCTGTTGTTAGACAGGCTCTATTTAAGTGATTTTTTTGATTCTGGGGGTGAAGTGGTTTGGATAGTTTTTTTGTTTTGTTTTGTTTTTTTCCTTTAGTAAATCATAGCAGAAATCACTGTTTAAAAACTGCTTTAATTATTTACTTCAGTTATTTTTTGTCTGATATTAAAATGTCTGATACTAAAAGATCTGAAACGTGAATCAGAAAAAGAAAAAAAACAAACAAACAAACAACAAAGCAGAAAAAATCCTTAAGGGTGGCAAATACTTTTTCTCAACGTTGTATACCAGATATAAAGGGAATTAAAAGTTAGTTTCTCACCATGATACAGAAGGGTAAAAAGCAAACAGCAGCACTCATATAAGATATATAGATGTAGCTTCCTCTTTTATGTTTCATTTTCACACACTCACGAGTCACCTCAACACCATTATGATGTGTAGTAATAATTTATGAAAAACATTTCCAATTCATTATCCCTGCTTTATTATATCTGAACTTTGTCTACTAATGACAATTACCACACGATAGCTTGAAGAAAACAATTTTGTTTTAAAAAAAAAGTCTCTGAACAATCAAGGCTGCTCAGCAGGTTGTTTCTGCTTTTCAATCTCAGGCTCCCTTGGGGACAGACGGCCAATTTAAATATTCTAATCTGTGCGAGAACAGCGATGGTCATCAATCTGAAAACCCACCAGACTCATGATGTCAGTGAGTGTGAGCGGGTGCGGTCTCTTTGTCAGAAAATGTTGTCCTTCATTGATAAATTGCAGTTGTCTACTGTCATGTTTTGTTTTTATTATTTTTATTCTTTTTGAAGTAACATTTACTTTTAAGTTACAGGTAAAAAAAAAAATGTAAATAAAAAAAAGTGACAGTTGCATTCCACTACTAAACACACTAAATTAAGTGACTGCTGTGAATTTAACCATGTGCAGCCCTTTTTTGGTCTTAATGTTTTCAAAGGTTTCAAGGGTTTGTAGGTTAGTTTGCATGCCTCATGGACATGCTGTACTTGGGCCGCATAAGATGATATAATGTATCAATCTTACACTTAAGGAAGAACAAAGACACTTTTTAGCTTAGAGGACCCCACTATAGGCATGGAGGTTCAGTCACTTTTACAACACTTGACTCAATGATTTAGTCTTTGTCTAGTCCCTTGTCTCTAGTCTTTCTTTCATCATCGAGGCTCTTAGTTACCTTTGCCATGGTGCTCACTGTACTTTCGAGAGCTCACTGTTGATGTGTGACGTGTGTGACCTGAAGCGATACACAGTTGTGACACAGCTGTGCAAGAGGCTTTTATTTAATAATCAAACCATCCAAGATCTGTGCATGCATTTTGTAACATATTTCCACATCCCTGTCATAAATATTAGTTGTGTAATTTCACACCAACCCTGCAGATTTTCATGTTTCTACATGTGACATCCCTGTTCAGACAGGCCAAATATTTGTTTACTGGAGTATAATCAATTTCCTTTTAGATCTAAAAACCAAATATTCCAGGAAACATTCTTAAATTTAAACAATTGTTTTTGTTTTGGATTTTTTTTTGTTTCTTTCTTTCTTTCTTTCAGCTACTCTCAGGCTGTGAGTATTCCATGTCTTTGTTTTTAACATTTTCTGACCCCTACCTCAAAACACAACACTTGTGTCTTTATTACAAGCATGTATGATGAATAAAATATGCTTTGTGATACAGTAAACAAATGCAAATGTATGTTCAAAGTTGTGTAAAAAATAAATCCTTGCAAGGGATTTTGTAAGATCACCGCAGTTGCAGACTAAACTGATGCATCTTCAGTAGACACACATTTGAATGTATTTACCTTTTGAACCTATCTACCCTCAGCAGGAAAAAAAACAGCTAGTTGTGCTGCTTTTCACATATGTATATAGAAAGATGTCTCTTGGGTGTTAAATCAGATGGGCTCGTCATCATTTGTAGAGGACATGTAATATGCTTGTATCTTTGGAGAGTGGATCCATACATAGGCTAGCACACCTTTATATATCCTGTAGATTTTGTGCCATCCAGTGGTAGAGTCAACTAAATATGTAATAAGGTGGTTATATGCACAAGCTAAGGAAATTATGAATGGATATTTAATGAACTTGTAGGACCTCCATACATCACTGCAGCAGATGTGGAATGAAGAATTGGATAAAAAGGCAAATCCTGCTGGTCATGAGATGAATTGAGTTTAAAATTAGATCATTAAGTCGACCATATATTTTCATGTCCTGAAAATAGTTTTACTGAAAAGCAGAAGACCTAACATTATACATTTGATCAAGACTTACAGCAAAAACTAAATTACTGCAGGGATT
>JBAMYA010000002.1:11715846-11730726 GCA_037176975.1 Arrhamphus sclerolepis
GTGCTCGGGGGTCAAGCTCTGGGTTTCTCAAGCGCCTAGAGATGACTTGTCGTAAATAGACGCTATATAAATAAATTGAATTGAACTGAATTGAATTAAGATGATAAGTGAGGTTTGGAATGTAAATTAAGCTTTGTCCTTCCAGTTCAGATCTCTAGTAACAACAGACCCGTACATCTTCAGTCTGCCTGTAACTCTGTTTATGCCCACTTATGAACAAGAACAAAATACACAGATCTATGACAATGGCCTCAGACTTTATCATTGTCACATTAGTTTCTTCAGATTCAGCTGTATGGAGAAAGAGTTCAAACTTCAAGAAACCAAATTCTACAGAGAGCCAATGTTGAAAGACAGAAATGTAATCTCACTTGGCCATACCAGTCTGTACTTATATCACCACCATGCCATAGCATTTGGAATCAGCTGAAAGATTTTCAGGGAGTTATTTGGACACAGCTTAAATACCACTGCAGTAGTCCAGCCTCAATGTGAGAAGTGCCTCAGCCAGTTTTTCATCATGGCTTTTGGGAAAAAAATGTTTAAAAAAAAAAAAACTTGGCAGGTGAAAGACAGCAGACTCTAGAGTACCAAATAATAAATCTGTGCGACTTTTAGAGCAAAAACAATGACTTCCAATCCATCCAATCTTCAATGTTTCAAAGACATAATAATGCATTCAAAATTCTAATAATGACATGATGATAAGGAATTGTCTAAAAAAACAAAAGAACAATCAAAACATGCAGTGTATGCCATTTGAACTTTAAGCAGCTTTTAAATTAGTCAGAATTTTTCTGACTTAATACACCATGAAAGATGTAAAGTACCTCTACTTTGGAAATAAGAATCAGCTTTTTCATATAAATTCTGTACCTGCAGAGAAATTTGTTTCTGTATGTGTCATGCAAATGTGTTGGAGCAAGTGCGATCAATACAGTGTGTAGTCAAATGGAGCCATAAACTTGTTCATAATTTATTGAAGAACCTCCTGAAATGAAGGGCACTTTTAATGGGTGTGCTGGTAGAATAATGTTTTGGATGTTTCCCACCCTCTCTCCTGCCATGTCTTCTGATTATAACATCTAAGGATAGTTACAAACTGTCATTGGAGGTGTTTTATCTGTGCTGTTTTCTTGTCTAAAAATAGATTATAATAAAGTTTTTTATATATTTACAGAATGACCTTGTCTGCTAATGACTAGATATGAAACTTCAGTCATTACAGTTAGCAGGCATCCTCTGGCTACCTGTTCTGAGGTACATAATGTCTTAATAGCTGCATTTCTAATAAGTGGAAATTAGAAGAACTCTAAAAAGACATAGAATTGACACATAGGTGTGTCCTCAACCCAAGAAAGCCCTGTGTCCCACCACTCGAGTCACACCAAGGAAAATAAGCCAAATGGCCACTTGTGACCATGTAGCTGCATCATTCAATGTCAACAATCACGTCTGCATTATGCAAAAAGTGGGTAAACAACAGACTGAGGGACGCAAATTGGCTCAACACCAGCTGTCTAATTAGCTTTGTGCTGCTCTTGAAAAGCAAACAAACAGAGAAAGCGGGATAGCCTGAAAGCCGGCCAGGCATCAGTTCTAAGTGTTGTGTTGCCTCTAAATCAGACGGAGTGCTCCAATTCTGCTTGCACAGACAAAGAAGGAGGTTTCAGATAAGACACGCAGATTAGATCTTAAGTTAAGCCCCCATAAGGCCTGCGCTGGGTTATTTTGGAAGCACTGTAAAGATTCACAAGAGGCATGGGAAGAATTTACATTTTAATGAAGCCTTAGCTGATTGCGATACGTAGAGTTCTTCACAACCACGTAGTTAAGCACACACAGACACAGTGAAACAGCTTAAAACATGTTTGAGCATTGGCCTGCAGAGACAACCACGCCCTGCTAATTTAGCACACTTTTTTTTATCAGAGATTGTCGTAGAAACAAGTGGACATCTAAGAACAGAGAGGGAGAGGCAGAGCGAGAGACCCGAAAGTACAGATGACATGGCAAAAACACTTTCTCACTCAGCACAGTATGGCTAAAATCTTTTGAAGCTCTCGCAAATATGGAGGATATTTAGCGCATCATGGGAGTCAGAAATACTTTTGTTGGCAGCGGTGTGGGTTGTCTCTTCTTGCTGTGGCAACATCACAGTGACAGGTACAGTGATGAGGGCCGCCGTGACAAGCACCACTGTGACGAGTGTTACTGACGAATTTTACGCGGGGAAATGCAACACGTATCATGTCAGAATCGTCACTTCACTGTCATTTAGCAGCAGCCTGTGTAGGAGTGAAGACAAATTCAGATTCCTGCGTCGTTATCTGGCACACTGCAGTCGGAGGCGTTGAGTAATGATAATTCACTAACTGTGATGGCTGCTATTTGCCAGTCATTGATGGCGACTGCAAATTCCTGCTGTTAATGACATTTTTGGTGAGTTACATCAAGGACATCGCTAAGGCTGCTTCATGCTGCGACAAACAAATCCAGCTTGTGTCACAGGAGTGAGAGTGAAACAGAGTCCTGGCAGTCCTAATGCAGCTTTAATACTGATCAGTCTCTCACTTGTAAATGGCAGGGGCTGCTGGCACATCCAGTATAGAAGACATCTTATCTGCAGCCTACCGCTTATCACTCAGCCCCAGCGGAAACTATTGCCAGGTAGCAGGTCGTCATATGACACACAGCTCAGTGACAAGCTACAGCTCAGCATAGTTTCCCACAGCACCGGTAGCTGCCATGTGATAATACACAGCGCAACAGTACTGCAGATTCTCAGACAGCTCCAAGGGGAAATGGGAACCTGGTGATGATTTATATCTGCCTTATTAAAGAGCTGACCTTGACCATGGGGAAAATTAGATTAGTCTGTTTTTCTTTTTGTTTGTTTTGTTTTGTTTTGTTTTAAACAATATTGTGGGTGATGTTATGCTGTTGAAACGAAGACTGTCTTCCTTTTCGTGCTCTTTTTTCCTCTCACTTTCTCTGTCTTGGATTCACTTGCATTCAGCGCTCATTGTTCTATTTGACAAAAGGAAGGACTGACGCAATGGTCCTTGGCCAGGCATCTCTCCCTGGCACAATATAAACACAGCAGACAATGACTCTGCACTTCCCGGGGAGTAACACAGCTTGAAGAAACGGAAGACATGAAACCAGTACAACACAAAGCTTTATGAAAAGATCTAGGAGGTGAATGAAGTACATAACTACATTCCCTAAACTGCAGGTTGTTTCAAGCGTATGTTCATTTTTTTTTCCCTCCCTGATAGAAACACATGTAATGTGACATTTTGAGGACTTGTATAAGAAGACTTTTAATCCAAGACTGTAATCATGTTACCTTTTCAGGGATTTCTTAAACATTATTAAACCTGGCTAAAGGATTCATTCTGATTTTTAACCTGAGCAGTTTTTGTCCACAATCAGCTCCCACACTTACAAACTTTCCACAGCAGGGACTCGATGGTGATGGCAAGGTGACCCAAGTTCAGTCAAAATCCATTTTGAAGACTTTATTTGTCGAGTGAGAATTTCTTGATTACATGACCTGGATACTATTTACATACATGAACTGTCAGGGCAGCATGAACTGGCCTTTTGTCATGGGGTCTCTTCTCTTCGTTCCCTTTTACCACATGTAACACAGCTGCTCTTTTTTACTTCCCTCTCTCAATCTCCTCTCCTCATTTCCTCTTCCATTTTCTCCTCCACTGTCTACACTGCTCACTCCTTTTCCCTCACCGTTAGACGTTATCTCAAAGACTAGATCACCATGGCAACAATTAGTCACATCGTCATCGCCCACACTTGTATTTGATGGCTGTTTTTTTTTTTTTTTTTTTTTTTTTTGAGGGCTTCTCAATGCACCCCTACCTCTCTGGCAGTTTGCCAAGTAACCTGTTCTGCTGAAAGAGGAACGATGTTGCCATCTGTTGGATCCACTCGTTTGCACACAAGCGATGGACATTGAAAGACACGACAGCGTCCCAATGATGACTCATGACAGGCAATCGCATGCCAATTAAGACCTTAGACTCTGACCAGAATCTCTGGAGCTTGATTCTAAGTCACAATGTTGAGAAATGCATTTAGTCCCTGTTTTGAAAGGTCAGCAAAAACCATAGTACTTCTTTTTATTAATAAAAAATAGATATGAAAAACAAACATTCTGGCTCATTCCAGTTTGTCATGGAAACCCTAGTGCCTCTTTCTCACACACACACACACATACACACACAAAATGATGGTGTCATATAAGTCTGACTTGGACATAAGATGAGTATGAGTTTCTTAGTGACAGCTTGGTTAATTAAACATGGAGAATACTTGGGCTTGCAACCAGGACTCATATTTATTCATCACGCCTGCCATATTGTATATCTCTAAATGAAAAGAGTGCTCTCATGCAGCAGGGTACCAAGTAATGTGAGAGATAATATATTGGCTGAGATTTTGGCTGAGTGTTACCCTTGAAATGTTGGACTTGTTTCTGCCCTCTGGAGACACTTATTTTATTTTTCTTTTCTAATTCTTACAGTTAAGTGATGTAATTTTTCATAGTCACAAATAATTTTACAGCTGGTATAGATTATTGCTCTTAATAGTTATTTTTGCTCACTCAAATGTTTGCCAGGATGAAAAGAAATTTTAAATGTTTAACGCTATTATTGAGATTTTTCTCTCATCAGACAGTGCTACGAAAGGCATCTCTCGTTTCTGAAGTGCAGAGGCAAAGCTGATTGTTCCAAGAGAGGTGATGCAATCATGGAGGAAACGAACTTGAGTCTGCTGCGGGCATTTTTATACTGGCACTATACGAAGGTAAGGACTCCTGCTGAGACACAAGCCGGGGGTTACATATTAATTCGTCGAGAGTGTTTTTCAGAGAGATATAATTCTCTGGCCTCTTAGTGAGATTTACAATAGGGCTTGTCTGCTAAAGATAAATGTCCATTTTTTTTACTGACCAGTCACTGTCACACTGCTGTGTTTGCTTGCAGGTCTTCATCAAGAAAGAATTGTTCCAGTTCTTGGAAAGTCAAGCCCTGCGACGGCTTGCCAGACGCTGGAACACAAAAAAGAGACAATTGTTCAGCAGATTCACACTGGTCTCGTGTCTTCTTTAGCTGTGCTCAATTGAAGGTTAACATAGTTGTCATAAATAAACATGCAGCTTTACAGCTTCAAATATGCAAACATATGCAAAACAAGGTTGCAAGATGTGCAGAACAAGCATAAAATGTACATATTCCTACAAAATATATGAAATTCTACTTATGAGCCGAAATCTTGCATTTTTTAAACATACCCTGCAATGCCTCTTAGTTTACATTTGGATTCAGCAGCATGAAAAGGCTGTAGAAATGCTTGCTATCTAAAGTACTCTCACCTATACTGCATTTTATAAGTTTCTTCTCTAAAGTGCAGCCGTTTATGGGTGTCTATTGTAACAGCCTGCTGTGAGAAAACTGTCCCCCAAAAACCTTGGCTTCAAACTCTGTGGAATGTTCTGCATTTTGTGCTTTGCAAATTAATGCAAGCACCTCATCTCTCATTACTTATTCATTGGGAGCAAATGTTTTTCTCTGTATTCACGCGGAAGCTTTTTTCCTCTCCAAAGGACAAAGCTACAGTAACCCAGGTGTTATATCCCCAGCATAAAATATGAGCTAAAGAAACACACTCTCATGTTTGCACTCTATACACTAGCTCGTCAAATGCCTGATTAAAAACATTATTTTGACCCAGGGGGATAAAACGAGTTTCCTGACTTGTTTTTCAATTATCTTAGAATTTTTTCTCCTCTGGGAGGCAAAAAGAGCATCTCTCTTTCCCTAGCAGATTTATATAGACTTTAATGGAGATTACTAATGCAAAAATGTTTTGGCTGTTGATCTCTTGCCAGTCGGTGCTATTGAGGAACCTGCCTTGGATATCTTCAGATATGGGGAATATCAGTGCAACATCATATGAAATCACACCAAGACAATTTGGATCTAATTTAGGGCCATACCTATTTACTATTATCGATTTACTATCCTCCAATGTGACTGTTTCAGAAAAATGAACTGACACAGATCTGAAGGAAAACACTTTCAAAAATGTGTTGCAAATGTTGTTTGGGTGTTCTTAATGAGCTCTTGGTTAAATTTGCATTCCTAGCCACTTTTTCTTTTGCTAATTACCCCCAATTACGCATCACACCAGTCACTCGACCTGACACAGCTCAATTTCATTAAGCCAGTTCAACATCAGACTGCATTCATTGTTCAAGCCTTTCCTGAACCTTTCAAAGTCTGCCATGCTGGGCGTCCTCGAGACTGCATTGATCCTCTCAGGTACATTAAACTATCAGTGCAGTGGGCACTATGCATTATGATTAAGCACATGAAAAACATCCACGTACCACACTCAGAGGTCAGAGAGAGGCAGCTACAGTAAACCACAAAGCCCAACATGGAGCTGAGTTCTGACATTAATATTAATAAGAAAAAGTCTGCGGTCTGTTGTATCTACCTTCAAGAAAAGATACCATGATTAAGCATAGCCAGGAGCATCATGGAGACTTTGAAGTCGATGGCACATCTGAATTATATGAGTGTGTCCAGGTATTGATAGGGACACATGGTAATATAAACAAGTTGAGTGGACAAGGGAATAACCATCCGTTGAGATGCAGCATAATTAAAGTGCACGGTGTGCTTTGTGGCGCTGGCGGGCATCTTGCCACATTTCCCATTGACTTTTAACTGGATGAGGAAGGTCAGCAACAAGGTGTTTAGAGCAATCTCCACAAATTGTTGGACTGAGGCTTGATAATCTCCAAGGCCTGAATAGATCTCAGATCTGTTTACCAAGTGAGTGCACCTCACAAAGTCATTTGGCAATTGTTTTACCCTCTAACACAATAATAGAACTGGAATTGGCTTTTTGATCAATGACATCAGTGGTTAAGTTGATATATTCAATAAGCAAAACAACCTTGAGTCTTGCAGAATCATTGTGTCTCTGCGTGGATGTGTTCGAATAAAGGAGTGGGGTGTGTACTGTACTTTACATTTTCTGGATTTAGCCATTTCTAAACAAGAGGATAATAGAATCAATACTTTTATCTATAGGAAAGCCATGCATTTGCACCACTTTTTCCATTCCAAATGTAAGTCAATTGAATTTAAAAACATGCTTACGCAAAATACCACAGGAATAATTTGTCTAACTGAGGGGAAAATGTCAAGAACTGAATGAATTTAAAAGAAAAGCAGATTAGATTAAAACAAGGAGACAGAGTCTACAATCAATCTTCAACATCTTCAGGATATGAACTGCTTAAATGTAAAACTCCACAACTGAATTAAATCTGTGTAATCAAACTCTCCAGGATGTAATCAACAGGTATCTCATCCTGACTGTGGAGTCAGAAAAACTTCTTATATCATTTTGAAGAGCACCGACAGTCAGGCATAACCTTGTGCACACTTTTTAAACTACCAAATCAAATTACATTTAGCTTCATTTAAACGAAAACTTCCAAAGATGCAGTCACTGCAATAATACAACAAATACCAAGTTCTTTATCCATCCACAATTGTTAATGGTTATGTACATTGGAAACATGCACATATCATTGAGAAAAACAAAAAAACAAACAATGAATATGCCATGGCTATCATGAAGCCAAATGTGATCTCTTCTGAAACAGAGAAAGATTTAAAGAATTAAACCATATTATTTTGACCTGATTGGAGGAAATTTAATTCATGTTTTGGATGGGTATTTATGACACTGAGGTGTGTGCGAGCTTTAAAGACAGTCGTCTCCTAATTCCTGTGTATATATGGATCCATACTACTTGATGCATTGTCTTGAAACGATGTATGACGGTCTGGAAGCAATTCATGCCAGCAAGAAGCCCCAAGTGACCTTGGGCAGTGTCGGAGAATGTCACCTTCACACATGACATTAAAAGCTCGCGGGAGCTGCAGTCAGGACAGGTCAGGCACTGCAGCTGCTCTCCTCCGGCTTCACCGGCTGGGAACCAACTCCTGACAGCACTACTGTGCCCTGATTGGCTCAGATCTTCCCTGACACGCATGACATGAGATAACATTTTTATCCTCAGATGTGTTAACTTCTATGGTTATTGCTCCTAAAGGGGATGTAATGTGTATGATGCTTCTTTTTTCTTTTTTTTTTTTTTTTTACTGCAACTCATTTTCTATATATGGACACCAAACACCACGGTGTTCAATTCCAGCAGGAAAGGCGTGAGAACACTTTAGTTCAAGACCTACTGTACTGTTATTGGTGAAAAGAAAAAAAAAAAAAGCCTTGGAGGACTGTATGGTTGATACGTTTAAATTACCTTATTTTCACCGTCCTGGAAATAAGGCTTGATAGTATTCTGAAGGAAGGACAGAAAAAAATAAATTGTTATTTCTAAGAGTGATGTTCTTTCCAGTATTCCTGTGAGATCAACTCGCTGATGTTAATAAACTGTGGCTGACTTGACTGCAGGCTTCTCATTCTCCACCTCTCGTGTCGCCGGCAGTTTTTCTTGGCTATAAAGTCAGCCGCAGGCAGTCGAAGGTGCACTCAAACGCACCTAATGACATGGCTTCCATTTTCTTTCATGCTCTGATGAAGGCCACCAGCCTGAAACATTAGCATGTTTGTTGACATAGATGGAATAAATTGGTCAAATTGAGATTAGTCAGCCTTGTCCAGAAGGTTATGGGCCTGCGACATATCTACGTTTGCATAGTCAACATTGAGTTTCCACTGTATCACTCAACTCTGCTTCTGAGGGAAGTTGGATCATAAAAAAGGAGATATTTATTTCATTTTTTTCCTTCATCATCTCAGTGAATTGTTTTCAGATTACATTTCTTCGGTAGGCTCACCTACAGAGCATTTATGGCTAAATATAAATCTGCACTATCTGTGAGCTTCTGCATGACATTATTTTACCGAACATTAGAAATTAAAAACTGCTGAGAATGTTGAGCATGCTGGACAACAGGAGAAGTAGTTTTCCTTAAGATGAGGGGAGTCTGCACAGTCGATCTAGCTGAGAGTTAATCTGGTGTCTGTAATGTTTCCTCTGGCCCCTTCTAGCCATTAATGGTTGAATGGATCAGATTGGATATGCCCGAAGACTCAACCAGCCTCCAGTTCAGCTCCCAGCAAATCTCAGCAGCCTGCTTCTTAAGCTCAAATAAGCACTGTGGTCACTGCCCTGCCGATAATGTGAACAACTCCCAAGTGGAAAGTCCCTTTCTCATTCACAGCTCATTTATCAGATAGTCTGAATGAGGTGTGCTAAAACAGACACAAGGACAGACAGAGATGACGACCATGCAATCAGCCTTGCATATTTCCACGTATACAGCAGCAAATGAGATTCTAATTTTCACATTATGCAAGAAGCTTCATAACTAATATAAATGGTATTGCCTATAAGATTGCAGGAGTTCAGTCTCTGAGGCCAACACAAGGAATGGATGAAAGAATAATGAGCAATATGGTTTTAGAAGTCTTTAAAAGGAGCTACTTATGACTTGTTACGCCGCATTGCAGCTCAGATGCAGTTGTGAAATATCCAGCCTTTGGAGGCTTTTAAGAAATGATTCTCTTTTTGTTTCTGTCATTGTTTTATCATCTTAATTTCACGACAGCAATATCCATAACTTACAGTGATTTTCCCACTGTCTTTCTCATTTGAAACAAAAATGCAGAGATGGATTCCCCCAAAGTTTTATAAAGAATTAAAAAAAAAAAAAAAAGTTACATTCTCAGGCGAACAATGGAAATACTATTACAGGACTTGGCACAGGAAAGCCTCACAGGCTTCAGCACAAAAGCTCATTCAAATTGAGAAGATAGAAGTGCAAACTCATTAGCTTACCAGGTTTCCAATCACAGCATTTTTTTTTTAATATGCCGGATGCCTCAGTCTGCAGAGCTCTCATCTGATGAGAGCTGTTTTGCATGACTTCAAAGGATATGGCTCTGCTTCAGAACTTCAAGCTAATGTTTTTTGCAGTGATGTGTTTTCTCAGAACTTACATGGCAACACATTTGTAACCTTAGACTCCTTTGTGATTGTTTACGAATTTAGCCTGAAACTTGCATGAACAAACCCTGAAATGCAGACTTTTTATTCCCTTTTTTGGGCAGTTGCATTGTCATGCAGGATCACTTGTTGTTCTGAAACCATTTGTTGCTTTCACTAGTGTGACAAATTTCCTTTACCTTTTTCTTTCCTCAAGCACTTTTGAAGGAGTGAATGGATCTGATGACATGTACCACAGCATACTGACAAAGTTTGACTTTTTTCTGTTTAGGAGCAATGCCACTCATGATCTTTGCAGGTTAATCTCATTTCAATATGCTCTTGCTGTATAATAAATGAAGGGAAAAAAGCCAAATCTCAAGTAAAATGGTGCCTTACTTTATATTTGACCTCAGAATAGCTTTGATATCACATATCAGCCATGTGCAAAGAAAGAAATAGCTATGCAAATAATGTCCTTGTAGACTCTTCAGACTTATCACATCTGAGCACATTTGATATTTGATCTGATGCTTGTTAGCTCCCTGCTCATAATGTATCAAGCATTTAATCTGCAGTTTGAACACTATGATTGCACTCAAACCTTGATTCATTTACATAGGTGACTGAATTCAAAACTGCAGCAACACGCACACACATTCATTTCACCCGGTTATCAATGCGCTCCACTTTTAATCGTCCCCCAGGGTACACCATATGGGAAATGTTGAAAGATATACTGCTGTCATTCATCATTTTCCTTTTTTTCTCTTAAATGTGCTGCCTTGCACAATGATGTTATAGGTAAGATATTATGCTCTGAGCCCATTAAGATCCATACCTCAGAATCTGCAGCGTTCTTTTTCAGACAGTTCGTCTCCTGCACCATTTTCATCCAGTTCTGAGAAAAGCTCCTCCATGGTGCTTCAGTACCATCTGCTGGTTAACTTACAGTCAGAATCCTTTGTAGCAAATGCTCGGCCGTCCTTCTTTCTTCCAACCTCTCTGTTACAGAGATTGATTTCTCTGTCTGTCACTGATGACATTGCAAGACTGCTCCTGTATTTAAATAACTGCTGCCTGATAAGAGAATATGCATGAGTCAAATCTCCCTGGACTTAAAATCTTAATATTGACTGAGATTGAAAAGTTAAAGAAATTAAAAAAAAAAAAGAAAATACTAAAGTATTGCATTGATATGACTTCATATTAACAGTGACCCTATCACAGTTCTCCTCAATGATTAAACAGCTGTCTGGCAGTGTAGTAGTGGTCAGAGCTGGACTGTGTGCAGAGCAGGAAAAAAAGATAAAATTACCACAGTTGTTTGACTGTTCTAAGAGATAGCATAACACATTATGTAATGCAATTATGCATCAACATTAATAGCAGGCAATTGTGCAGGCAACCAGCCAGCTGTGATGGGTTTATATAACCACCAAAATGTGACAAATAAAAAGAAATGGGCAACCTTTTACTTTAAACAGCAAATTTGCAGACACATTCACCGGCAGGCACACAAAACACATAAGTCATCCTACCATATTGAGACAGTTGAACAAATTGCTGTGACATAATATGATGTAATATTGCTTCCAGTATGTCGCATTGTTAATCTGTGCAGCTTGGCTTATATTCAGGTGCTGGATATCGAGTTAAATCATTGGTGAAAGTGCTCTCACAAAGATTCATTGAATGAAGCCTGAACGCATAAAGAAGATGGAGAATAGCTGTGAGCACTTTGTAGGTTCGATATACATAATGCAATTCATTTCGGTAGATCTGCTATTAGTCTCAAAGGATAGTTCAATCAGCAGACTGTATACAGTGTGGGTAATGTACACAGAGGACAGAGGATCATTAAAACAAATATATTAACAGTAAATTGTTCCACAGATTAACCCACATCATCAGCACTGAGATATTTTTAGAGATATGATATATGCAACAGACAAAGCAGCATATTTCATCACAAACACATGTATGTGATATCAAAAACCAGTAGGGCACGAATTGTCTCCAGCAGTGTAAATAGTGCATGTCCTTTCTAACACGATAATCTGACATCTGGCCTGATCGTGAGGTGAAAGTTCATCTTAAGGCACCTTGGATGACAACAATAATGTTGTTGTCTACTACTTGAAAGCACTGAGAACACAAGGAACTAAGACTGTTGGAGGCCATAACGGCAGCATCCTGCTATATCTTTTTGAAGGTGCCATTTAAAAGAAAATATTAAATTCAGTGCAGCAGTGGCTATACATGGAACTATCGATCTGTGTATGTCTATGTGTTGAAATGCTCCTTTGTTAGTGCAGAAATAGTAATCGCAACCCTCAAGAATAAAAACAGTCTCTGCTGCCACCTAAAGGCGTTGAAGCTTCCCTATCTTAATATTATATTCATCATTTTTAAAACATCCATCTACTTAGCAGCATACAGCTCGCACCCCCCTTCCCCTCATCTGTTCATGACTGAGCGAATACAATCTGATGTGGTAAATGTACCCAATCATTCGGGACTGCTTCAGAGAAGAGGTAAAACTCAGGTTTGAAGTCCTTCACAAGCAAGTTTCTTTTTTTCTCAGGTCCACCAGGCAGATCAAAACAGCTGTAAATTTTTTTGTTTTGTGGAGGCGTACGTCAAGATTTTATTCCACAGATTGATCTGAATTATATAATGCTTGCTGTGACAGACCGACTCCACTCAATGCATTTGTTAAAGGAAAAGGCATCATGCATGAGCTTGGGTCGTAAAGAGGCTATGATAGATAAAGGCAGGTTCACGGGCAGCTGAAAGGACCGCTGCCAACAGAGGCTGAAAATCTGGCTGTGCTTGCGATTTAGGAGCTGCACACAGAGAACATTTTATTGCGCAATTTATTTCCAAGAATATATTGCATGGTGAATCACCGTTATTTTTGGCCTGTTGGGTCTGTGGAGGTTGCACAATCTACTTCAGATATGCTCTGCCACTCATTCACATAAACAAGTGGGCACAGACCTGTGCAAACACAATGCTCTGATGTGCACCAGTGAGCATGTCTTCAGCAAATTTTTAAGCTTTAGGGGAAGATGTTATTCCATTCTGATGATTTTCAATTCAAAGAAAAAGCAGTCAAGGATGAGAGTTGTTTACATCATAGAGATGTGCACTTAAGTGTAGTGAAAGAGTGTTTGTTAAATGGATTGGAAACCCAAGTCCTCAAAGGCTCAAACACTGGACCAACATTAGCTGCAAACAGCAAGATCCTCTAATTCAAATAAGGTAAACCTACTGAGAGGTGGCTTTATGTATTGCTGTTCATTAAAATCCTGTTAACTGGAAAAGTTTGCAGAACTTCTCACCGAGGGGAGCCAATCAAGACCAAATCCAGCTGAGATGTATTAGCTGGAAAATCTAAGATGAGCTGGATTATCAACCAGGCAAAGCAAACATCCGCTCAGGGCCAAGCCTCTAAGGACGCCAAAGTCAATAATTTATAACTAAGTCTTAACTAAGTGTTAATTTGTTTAACTGCAAAATTCTGAAACTTTCTCTTCTTACCTTACAACTAGACAACAGGATCATACCATATCAGCCAAAAAATACACCAAGGAATTTTCAAAGCATCAACCTCTATCAACTCAGCAATGTTATATTCACATTCATTTACCCAAAGCAACAAGTGAGGAGCAGATTAGGAGACAATGTTGGGTTCAGTATTTTCCCCAAGAACACTTCAACATGTAAAACTAAATGAGAAGGAAAAACAGAGAATCCAGCAGATTCATCCAGAAGTAAAGCTGGTGAACAGATTTTTCACTTTGAAGACTCCGTTGACAAATAGTTTAGGAATTTAATAAAATTGCAATCTCACTTTCTTTCTTTCTTCTCTTTTGAAGTTCTTATTCATCTCTTTTTTCTCTCTTTTATAATAAGTCTGAAAGAGCTGCTCAATGATGGCGAATGAAAAAATCTGAATCATGATTGTTTGGATTTATTGAACTTGCATAGTGAACTTCATGGTCAACTTAAATTGCTGACCAAAGCATTAATCCAGGTGAGTATAGTAAACGCTGGTCAGATAATTCCTTAAATGGTTTTTGCCAGAAACATTGGTGTGACCATGATGTCACTTGAATTTTTTTTTTTGTTTTTTGTTACACAGAAATAAGAGA
This sequence comes from Arrhamphus sclerolepis, assembly GCA_037176975.1. NCBI lineage: Eukaryota > Metazoa > Chordata > Actinopteri > Beloniformes > Hemiramphidae > Arrhamphus > Arrhamphus sclerolepis. Next base: position 11,730,070 of record JBAMYA010000002.1, read on the forward strand.
CAGGAAACACTCATGTATAGTGAATTGAAATCTATGGAAAACTGAAAATGTCATTCAACACAAGACACAATGTGTGGCAAAATAATGGTTGTTTCTCAATTACACTGTTTTTTTGGGTCCCAAAATTGGCCATGTGATAAAAAGTTGATTCATTACACAGTCCTGGCAACTGAACTCTGTGTGTAGAGGACAATGCTGGATACCAGAAGCAAGTGCTGTAATCTTCATGACCTCAAGCTGCACTGCAGTGACAAAAAGATTTGATTCTCTGGTGGAAATCACTGCATGTGCTCGGAGACATTTCTGGAAAAACTCTCACTCAACACACCCATTGCCCACTACATGCTAGTCATAACACAATTGTAGGAAAGATAGAAAAATAAACAAATAAAGCACAGGCTCATTTACGATGCACAAGAGGAAAACTAAGAAACTGACATGAGGTCTGACAATTGCAAATCTTCAACTCTTTGAGGAAATCATGAATATTGTGTCTGTTCACTGCAGAGGAGGGTGACTTTACAGCTTGATGTGAGCATGCAGTTCAAAAGTCACATCCACAGTAGCAGTGGATAATTGAACTTTGTGTAGGTGCTACAGAAAACATACTGCTGTTCAGATGGTTTTTTTCAATTTTCAGGAGAGATCTTGCTTCAT
>JBAMYA010000002.1:11735827-11755028 GCA_037176975.1 Arrhamphus sclerolepis
GAGAGAGAGAGAGAGAGAGAGAGAGAGAGAGAGAGAGAGAGAGAGAGAGAGAGAGAGAGAGAGAGAGAGAGAGAAACCAGGTTGATGTTGTCTTTCATGGTAAAAAATGTTAACGTTTAGAAATAATACACGAGGGTTTTGTTTTGTTTTGTTTTTTTTACTTCATTTTTTAACTGGGTTTGTGTGATTAAGGTGTTGGCCAGAAAATGAGAAACAACTAGAATATAACTCAGTCTCGTGAAGCTCAGTGCCAACCCAGTCCCCTCCTCTCTTGCCCTAGATGACCACCTCTCGCGTTTGCGTTTGTTCAGGTCAGATCTTTGCATTTCAATGTTGTAACTGGAACATTAAATTTTAATTAAGTTTGCCCCCCACCCCACAGATAACTGTTAATGGGCAATTGATGGTGCCCTACAAAAATGATAACGCAAATTATCATGAAAAAAAGAAAATAAAAGTCAGTGGAGTACATAAGAAACCTTTCTCCCAGACAAGTTAAGAAAACTGTTAATTCTGGGATTGTTTTATTGAAAAAACATTTCCCAAATAGTAAGTGATTATTTCCGTCAGCAGTCTGGTTTAATAGCAGGAAACGACTGTCTCTTTCTAGTATGCCTACCTGTGCATTTGGTGACATTGCCTGTGCACGTCTCGCTCAGTTAAACTGATTTTCCTGGTTGTAACATGTGAGAAGGGATCAATACTCGAGGATCCGGGTATCCTGAAGAGAGGGGAGGGGAGGCAGGGTTGTAGTGGGGAGGAGGAGTACGTGATATTCTCATCCGCACTGTGAAGGGGGCCGTCCCTCTTAGTCAAGATCTGTCCGTGGAAGGCCCTCCGATCATCTGACGATATCTCCAGTTAAGACCAGAGTTTGACTTCAGTGTGCGATCAAATCATAAAGGGACAAGTCGCAGGCTATTTGTAAATAGGTAAGGAAGCTTTTTTTCGTACTTTCATTTCTTTATTATCGTTCATTTTAAATATTTAGAGGTCACCAGCATGCAGGGACCATGCCTGTGAGCGTCGTCATTCATTAGAAGGTCCTGGACGCACTGAGCCTATAACTCAAAGATCGTACCTTACAAGCGCTTTTTAGTTTTCATTCCAGTTTGTTCTTAATTCGTATCTGGGATGTAACGCAAAGGCAATAAAACTCAGTCATAGACGGACGTGGTATCGTGTGAATGCGTGCATATGGATGCTGGATATTGCAGACTTGATGTACCGGGATGGGACTCTGATGGATCGGAGCCGAGAGCAGTAATATCATCATGTTCCCGGCGTGCGGACAGCCTGTTCCCACATAATTCGATGTTCCTGCTGATATCACACTGTAACCTACATCCCTTCCCCCCAGCAGTGTAGTGTGGCTCTTGAAATAAATTCCACCCTCGGATATAACATGTAATATGCTGTGCAGACCCTTATAAAAAAAAATGCCACGCGCAGTCCCTTCATCTCGCTTTCACCGAGAGTAGCTTTACACACGAGCAATAATTAATGAGTGCCTCTGCGAATAAGCGTTTCATTGAAATCTTTTTGCCTTTGAATATTTCATGCATTGACGGGGACGTGGTGGTGGTGGGGTGGGGGGTGGGGGTGGGGGGTGTTAATGCATGAGTGAGCAGAAGGTTTTTACTACAGCCTGATGGCTGAGCTGCAGCAGTCACGATCTACCACAGGAGGCGGTGCTGCCTTCTTTCGTCACAGCATTTGATCTAATGTTGGACTGAAATACATGAAGGTCTGTAAGAACAGATTGCAATTAATTATTTAGGTCCCCATTGTCATAATATGAGCTATTAGAATTCAAAGGTGCGTCTAAAGAGCTTAAAGCCTAATGTGTGGTAACAGTAGTGTCACTGACAGCTCATATGGTCCCATCTCTCTACAGTAACTCGGCCAAGATGGATGTGTTCATGAAGGGTTTGTCTAAAGCAAAAGAAGGGATGGCTGTGGCTGCGGAAAAGACTAAGGAAGGAGTTGCAGTTGCAGCTGAAAAGACCAAGGAAGGGGTTATGTTTGTAGGTAAGATGGTCACAGATCTCTTTCTGTTTGCACATTATTTGTATGCAAATCATTCTCAGGCCCTCTGCTTCTTTTTTTTCTGCAGAAGCAGAAGGGAAGGGAGGGTTTTATGGTTCCATTTGTGCAGTATATATCCTAAAGCATGCCTTTATAGCCATAGACTAAGTCCCTTCACTGACTGGGTAGATATAGAATCCTGCTTCTTGCAGAAGAAGATGGCCATATAAGTAGTATTTGATCTATTTGTTTAACATCCCTGCACAGCAGGGTCTAGATTACCTTTATCTTAAGGATTTGCTTATCAAATCTAAAACAACACACTACATGCTACCATTCAGTAGTATCATGGTATTAAATAAGGGACAAGGTTAAGGACTCAATTTTGTGTGAATAATGTAACACAAGGAATGTGTCCTTATGCCCTCTTGCTTGACTTGAGTGTCTTACAGGTAGGAGATGGGAGTGGGGTGGGGTGAGATGAGAGCAGCTCTTGCCTTATGTCTGCACATTGGACAGCAGCAGACTGTAAAACAGTCTGAGCTCGCGGTCACCTGCTGGAGGCAAACTGGCTAAAGGTCTCTTGCATTTGTCCTGTGCAGAGCAAGCTAATTTCATGCAGACACCTTCATTGATAATCTGCACCAGTGGGTGCCAGCATCTCCTATAGATCCTGGTATGTATAGCTTAAACTGAACTTAATGCAAACTAAAGCATTTGGATTAAATTAGCACATGTTGCATACAGACAGATAGATGTCTCAGAAAAGGATAGCTGGTGGTATAAGGTGAGGTATAACCCCAACAATTACAAAAGACTCACATGTTCTACTGCATTTTAAACAAGGCAGAGCAATACATAATTTAATTATCTGTGTTGCAGGGCAATGATTACTTACATTTAATGATGCAAAATTATTGTAAAGTATTTTTTTTACATAATTACTTTCAAAAGGCTTGATAAAATAACAAATGTTAGCTATATATGTAAAAGAACAAATTTATGCTGTATTGCTTCAGCTTTGATATATATCTAAAGCTACACCAAATGTTTTCATTATCTATTATTCTAAAGATGATGTGATTTGTGTGTCAGTATTTTGAGGCTGTGAAACAGAAAAACCCAGAGTGATGTCTTCAGATTGCTTGTTTTTCTCAAGCAGCATTCCTAAATGCAAAGATTCAGTATGATGTCCAGTTACATGAGAAAACACACAAATTCTTCTCAAATTTCATAGGATGTGCATACACAGTGGGCTCTTTGCCCTCTTTTCTTTTTGTTTTTCTTTTTTACTTGAAAAATGACTCATCCTATTAATCTAATATGAAAAGTGTTTCCAGCTACAGACAGCTTAATTTAAATACTGCTTCAGTTCTGAGAGTGCAGTGATATAGACTCAAGAGACACGGAAAAGATCTGCAGGGAATTTACATTATTTTCTACGTTGCTCGGTCATTGCCTGACATTTTCCAAATTTCCATTGACAACTTTGTAGATTTTCTTGCATTCATCAACTACCTGTTCTGTAAAAGTGCGCTTTGCTTGAATTCTCAAGGCGACTGGTATTCCAGCAGAAATTCAGATGTGTCAGATTATAGATGGAATCCCATTAGCCGGCGTGTTTACTACTGTGCCCCTGTCATCCATCAAGACTCTAAAACATGTCAAGCTGTAGTCAAAACACAAGACAGGCTCATTTCCATCTTGTCCAAGCTACATATGGAAGGAGAGGATAATTTCCATGGCATCTCTGTCACTACTTGTTGAGCACGCTGGTGCCCTAGAAAGCTGCGTAAGTTATGGTTGAAGGCTTCTTTTGGAGGAGGGGAAACAGTGATTTGATAGCTCTGTGGCCCACCTTTTGACAGCTGCTGCTGCTGGAGACCACCCTCCCAGCTCTCAGGCAGACTGAGAGAGGCAGGGAGACATAGGATGTGATTTCATGGTGCAACAGATTTGTGGATTCCTTGAATTCTGTTTAGCCTACTTTGACTCAACAGAGTATACAATGGAATCAATTCTTTTAATTTTGTGAATTCTCAATCACATCACATCAATCTTACTAAAATAGCTGTTTATTGACAGTACCCACACTGGCTGAAAAGTAGTTATATCCTGAAGTAACATAACTATGTCTATCTTTGTTAGTAATCTGATTCATGATTACTGTGCTCTTAGTTACAGAAGACTCATACACAAGTGTTGCACCAAAGGTTGATGGTGGGTGTGTCAGATGCTTTTCTTTGTCCCTTGCTGATGCCTCCACCATAATAATGAACAACCAATCAAATTTTTTTCACATTAGACACACAACAAGGCCAGGTATTTTTCAGGTCTGACCCAGTTTTCACACAGTCCTTCTGAGATAATTACAACTTCATGTTGGATAATTCCTGCAAAATAAAACTGTAGCCTATATCTACAACCACACACTTGTGACACATACCAACCATCCATCCATCCATGCATCTGTCATCTATCTCTACATATTCCTATTTAGAGTGCTGGAGTGCAGGTCTCCTTCGGCCAAAAAGTCTAGTTATGTAAACTGGGTCGATTGTACACGACAATAATCAACTTTCCCTGTATTTCTTTCCCAGTAATTGTCCGCCTCACCAAGGCTGTATAGCAGCATTTTAATTGGCTGACTTAAGGGTTGAAGCCTAAACTGTTAAACGTTTCTCAACAGTCACTTCCACACAGCAATTACACAATAATTACGTACTGGTAGTGCCCTCTTCATTCTGCATTCACTTCCCAGTTGTGCATTCACAGTTATTCCAGGAAGGTGCACTATACCCTCACCCATACATACCATCACAAAGCATTACATTGTTCCACAATCTAAGGATGTCTTTTCCTCTATGACAGCACTTAACCATCAGCAACAAGTCTCTAACATGTCTGGTTAGACTAACACTCGCTATTGGCCAGGTGCCCTTCGTCGATAGTGCAGAGAAACAGAGAATCATTTCAGGACTCTTCCAAGTGGAATTATGCTGGGACCTGCAGTCAGTCATGCTGGCCAGCTCCTCTGCAGGGAACTCCACTCCAGCTTGGAGAGCTCTGCTTCTGCTACAGCTGTCAGCAGGCATCCAGCAGGACCTACATTCACAATTTGCTGAATTTGCTTCTGTGAACATTATTTAGTACCTGCATTTCATAAAACCCAGCTCGTAAATAGTGGCATCCTTTGCTTTCAGGTTCAACTTTTGCAGAGAGACTCCTGGACTTCTGAACTGGGGCAATCAGGCACCAAACTGGAATGACAGGGGCTGAGTGATCAGTGCCAGTAGATAGTAGACTGTCCCACAAGCTTGATGGAGTACTGTGTAGATGTATGAGGTCAACTAAAGTTTGGAGGCCTGAACAATGCCTGTGGTTGTAGTTTAAATGGGCTGTAAAATTTGATCACACCTGACAGAAAAGCGAAGAGGAACCCAGAGGGCTGTTTCTTCTCCAGTACCTCAAGTAGTCAGTGAATAATGCATAAAAATGATACTACTTTATTTATATTAAAGATAATTGGCTGGAAGGGACTCTTCAAATGTAATGATGGCTGTTAAATTTCACCGCCATCATGTGAGTAGCTCTGAGTAGGAGACTGGAAGTTTGAATTGATGTGGCCATTATGTCAGCGTTCTGTACTGCAGCAACTGGATGTAAAGATCGACGAGGCAGCATCACGAGTTTTTGTTCAGGCCATTAAAAATAAATTGTAGTGGTGATTCTGTCACTATCTTCAGGACAGTGTATAGTTTCAGTATGTTCACAGATTCAAAATGAAAATAATTCACAATAATGTATTATAATTTACAAAATAAATCCAACACTTTTATGACTAATTTTCTTTTTTTCTTCTCTCAGGTACCAAGGCAAAAGACAGTGTGGGCACGGGTGAGTTTTCCATCTGCATTTTAAATCTTACAATTGTTATTATTGCATTAAAACCTCAGTTTTTTATGATAATAGAAAGAAACAATCCTTAAATGAAAAATGGTGAATTTATTATCTCAATCATTGAAGAGTGTCATATATTAATGGTCATCACTTAAATCATTTAGGATAAACACAAGACGCCTGTCATCATGCTTTTAATGTATCTGCTGAATCAGTTGAGATAATGTTACATTTGTTTGTCTGCAGTGGCTGAGAAGACCACTGGAGCCGTTGGGAACATTGTTGCTGCTACTGGCCTGGTAAAGAAGGACGAGTTCCCAGCTGACATGAACGTAAGTACTCCACATCACTGCAGTCGTGGGTGGCAGATCTGGCCAGCATCACAGTGTGATCTTTTAGGGCACAATCACTGCCTATGTCTATGACTTCATGAATTCACCATGCAGATTTAGATTACTTGTTTAGTTCACTTATACAAAGCCTGCCACATTTCCTCAAGACTAAAGAGTTAACTGCAGAGTTTCCATGGTATTTCTCTGCCATGGTATTTAAATAGTGTCTGTATTTCTACATATGCGACGTATATATGGTATATATACATGGTATTTCTCGCCACATCACTCACCTCTAATTACAGTCCCAAGCAAGCCCCTTTATTTTCTGCAGTGTTTCCTGTCACTAAGAACAGTGCTGCAATGTATTTATCACGTACTTAAGAACAAGTGAAGAGGAAAAACAAAATTGTTCACTTAACACTTGGCAGCTTGCAGAAAGTTGTGCTCATTAAAGCGTGGACAGGGCTGTGGTTGTCACCGAGCCAAATTTAGTGAGCAGTGATAAATATGGGGAATATGTGTGTTACTTCAAAACAGGGTTACCCAATCTGCTGCTGGCTCAGACAGAGATTTTACAAAAGCTCTCTTTGTTAAGGAAACTTTTTGTCTGATCAGATCTGACTGGTATCAGCCAGTATTGGTTGTGAAACTAATTTAAACCCTTTTTCATTCAGTACATGCATCATTTGCACAGCCTTGAAAAATTTTATTTTACTTTTCTACGTATGTATTCGGAGGGGTTGGGGCAAGGCAGTCAATGCTGACAAATTGAGAATACTGAGAAATAACAATATTCTTCCAATCAAAAAACAAAAAAAACAGCAAAGCATTTGAGACAACATATTTAACCCAACATTTAAAACAACATAATCCAGATGAATATGCTGGCTGCGATGATGCTAATAAGTTAAGAAGCTAAAATCAAAGTCAGACCACAAAGCCTGCAGTAGGCTGGGGAAATAACCAAAAATTTATTAAAACTTACATTCACCAACAATTATTTGAAATATTAATTTAACGGCCATATATAGTTAAACTTCCTTTCACTTATTTTAAAATCAAAGGTATGTATCCTTTTATGAAAAAAATATCCCAGGTTTATACTTAACTTTATTTGCAGCAAAAACCTTTTCAGTGATCTATGAGGACAAAAAATAAAATGATACAAAAATAATCACTCATTAATCATCATTGAGGTACCTTGTTAAATTAATCATGATATTGATTTGGAGGAGGTCATATTGCCCAGGCTCAGCCTGCAGTCTCTGCTATCTTTCATTTCTGATTAAGTTAATGTGTGCTGTGTGTGAGTGTGTGTGTGTTTGTGTGTGTGTTTCTCCTCACTTCCTCCTTTTCATTCATTCTCTTTCCTATGTGATCAAACTGATTCATGCTGAGAGAACCTCCTTCTGTAAAGACAAACTTACTGTTCCACACACTCCAACATTCCAAATTTTCAGATCCATATTTCCTATGAATAAATTCAACTGTTTCATAAGTTTATATGTTTAACTGTCTCATAAGGTTAATTTTCTTGCTCTCCACGTGAGGCCAGAGCCTGCTCTGCTTTGACCCCATCCCAAATAGGGTGTACATGTGTCCCCTGCCAGCCCATTAGACAGCCGCAAAATCCCAGGCCCCTGCTTCTGCTTCCTTACGAGGAGATGCTTTCAGCACTCCCTCGTCTGTTTCTTTACATTTTCGTTACAGTTTTGTCTATTTCCCTCAACAGAGAATGTTACTGAGCCAGAAAACAGAGAAGTCATCAGCAACTTCTTGTAATATTCTCTTAGTTGATGAGTTTAGGTTTGTGAAATAGTTGTTGTTTTCATTTAGTAATTTAGACCAAAAAATATTATATATATGTCCATTACAAGACAACTTATAATGTTGTGTTTTTTTATTTTTAGATTGCTTACTTCAATAATACTAATATCAGCCAGCAACAACTGAAATTGAAGACAAGCTAACCTAGCAATATAGCTTCTGATCTACGTATCCACTAGCGTGGGTGGAGGCTCATGAAGCTCGGAGGCGGCAGATAGATTTTGGGTGAACCTCCCATGCATTGTGAGGAGCTTTCTTGTCTTGATATCAGTGGCTTCCATCCCCTACTTTGTCCAGTTTGTTAGACCTGCAGGGCATCTGAGTACTGGTAGGGCATACGTGTTGATGGCCTGGACTTTATTCTTCCCATTCAGCTGACTCATCAGGGCCTGCCTTACTCTCTCTAGGTACTTGGTTGTGGCTGACTTCCTTGCAACTTCTTCATAGTTGCCATTTGCTTGCGGTGTCCCAAGGTACTTATAACTTCCCTGCTAATCTGTTATGCTGCCTTCTCATAGGTCAACCCCTTCAGCTGCGATCACTTTTCCTCTCTTAGATACCATCCGGGCACACTTAATGATATTCCAATATTCCAGCTGTACACCCTGATGAGCTCCACTTTGGAACCAGTATCCATAGCCACTCTTCTCAATGATCTGACGAAGGGGGTTCAAGCCTATGCAGAGCAGCAGTGTGATAGAGCATCTCCTTGGTATATGCTGCACTAACTGCACCAACTTATGCAGTTGGTTTTGAATTGGCCTGTAAGGTTGTCTTCCACATTCCCATCAAGTTCTTGTTAAAGGTCCTCAGTGTACTATTGATGTTGCAGGGCTCAAGGCACTCCAGTATCTAGGTATAGGGTATCAAGTCATAGACCTTGTAGGCGTCTGGTAGAGAACCTGAGCTTGGAAGCCTGCAAGCATGTGCGTTTTTTACTATTGATGAATGAGTGAAGTACTCAGAAAGCTGAAATCTCTGTCAGATTGTTAGTGTATCACTAAGACGTCCTTATCCAGCCCTAAGTCCTCACCCATCAGAGTTGGAGCCTGTCCACCAAGTGGCTAATCTAGTAAATCTCACAGTCTGCTTTAATAGGGATTTATTAGAATCACAATCCAACAAAATACCTTATTCTAACACCTAGTTTCAGCTTGATTCTATCCACAAAAACACTAATCAAACAAAGCATTAAAACTTATAAGGGAAGAGACATACAATGAGTTTCTGTTGTTCATACTGGGTCAGACCATCTGCAACTTTACTATTACCTACTGAAATGACAAGCCAAAGCTCATGAATGCACATGGAGAGTAAAATCTTCTGCTCTACGTGGTTCTTGCTGCCAACCTGGCATAAAGTTTCAGAAAATATTAATACTGAATGGAGCTGTGTAGCTATAGTTAAGTCAGAATGTCTAGAAGAAAAAGCCGGCAGAGATGTTGTAATGTAGTAGCAGTGTATTGTAGTAGCAGTGTATTGTTTTGGGAAATGTACTACTGACAACCTTTCGGTCATGACATTGATGTGAATGTTACTTAGGACCCGCTTAAGCATTGTTGCACAACACAGAATGGCAGCAAAATGATGGCCTCTTTCAGCAGGTTGTTATATTTCCAATATTCATAATAATAATAATAATAATAAGAAGAAGAAGAAGAAGAAGAAGAAGAAATTGAAATAATAATATTCCTGTAACCCTGCACAGGAATAAGCAGTTACAGATAATGGATGAATTGATGGATTGATAGATATTAGCAAAAGGCTTGAAAAGTAATTGGCATAAGTAAAAAAATAAATGGAGAGTGTTTGACAACTAATTAGGTTGATTGGTAACAGGTTAGTAACATGATTGGATTAAGGAGTATTTCAGAAAGGCATAACCTCCCAGATGTAAAGATGGGTCTGTCTGTGGCAAATTATGTCTAAAAATAGTGGAAGAAATAGTTTTTCACGTAAAAATTGCAAAGACTTTGAAGATCTCACCGTCTAGAGTGCATAATATTATCAAAATGTAGAGAATGGTACGAGTGTCTGTGCACAAGTGACAAGGAGGAAGGTCCAAACTGAATGTACGTGATCAGTGTTGGACATTGGGCAGTATATGTGCTGACAGATTAATATCATATTTGTCAATGAACTTTTTTATAATCCTGATTTCTGCCAGCAAAAATCGTTTGTTCACAAATTCTAGCATGTGACTGTTTAAGAATAGATTTGGATTTTAGGTTTCTAAAGCGCCTAGATATGACTTGTCATAAATAGGTGCTATATGAATAAATTGAACTGAACTGAATTTTTCTCTGAATGATCCACAAATAGAAGCTAACTGCTCTTAGCACTGAAGTCAAAGCACAGCTCAGGCTGATTGGAAAGGAATTGTCTTTTCTGATATTTATTTGTATTGAAATGTTCATCTGATTTGCCATGAAATAAAAAGTCAAGACAATACTACTTCTCTTTGTGCAGAATAAGTATGTGTATGTCATTTGAAGATTTCATTGGACAGAAATGTCTCTTTTTTTCTTTTTTTTTCTTTTTTTTTAGATTTTATTTCATTACACTCAGCCTCAGTTTCCATGTGGGAGATTTGATTTTCCTTAACCAATCACAGCTTGACAAGGGCTTTTTGTTTTCATTAAACAAGACAAACCAGTCATTTCAAAATACTGGGTGGATTCAAAGACATTGAACGAAGCAACATTAACAAAGCCAGTTTTATATAAAGTATGTGTTGTTAAATCTGTTCATGTGAATCTTCCGTCCTCTCATCCCTCTGTCTCTCTGTCACCTTCTTTGTAGCCTGAGGAGTATGGGCAGGAAGCCATGGAGGGCCAAGGAGAGGGAATGCTGGAGCCAGAAGGGGAGACATATGATGAAACCCAGCAGGTAATCAGCCTACTACACGACATAAGTCCACAAATGTCTCTGCTCTCCAAAGTGTCATGCCAGAGTACGTACATCATGATTGTGCAGCAGATAGCTTTTTATATGTTCTGCAGAAAAATCTCTCTGCAGCTATGGACTGCAGACTGGGATGGAACCATTCATGTACAGTAGATAGAGGCTCATCTGTGCTCTGCATAGTGACACACATGAGCTCTATTGCAGTTCAATAGCACTCCACTCTGGCCCTCCACTTATGTCCCACACAAACACTACAGCTCATGCTGAGGTCGTTCTTTTTCTCTGGAAATAAAAACACAGGACTCAGAGAGTCAATTGCATACATGGAGTACAGTGAATATAGCACCACCTACCAGTACCTAGAGTGGGGTGTGTGCTGTTTTGTGTGTGCATGAAGGCAGTACGTGAGTCTGGCACAGATGGTTATTTTTGGAATTTGACTGTCAGGGGTGAGACAAACTGTGCAGCACCAATGGCATTGAAAACAGCTTTTAGAGGAGATACAATACAAAAATATCGGACAATATCAGTCATATCTATTGTTTAGCCAGAAACCTATATTTTCAGTGAAGATTAAAATTTATTATAAATGTTGATCAATTGGAGCTACAGTGCCATTTTCTGGGATTTTCTATAACTTTCAGCATCTGTCTGAATATAATTCCTCAGAGCATCAAAAATAATAAAACAATGAGAGGCCAATTAAAAGTAAATTCTTAGTGGCAGTAGCCTGTATCATCCTAGTTCCCATCCATCCCTCTCTTCCATCTCTCTTTCCTGCTCCTCAGCATCTCTTTCCCTTCCCCCACCCTCTGCTACACCAGTGATGTACGAGCTCTGGCTGAATGGGTGTGGTGATGACGCTCTGTGCCTCCATGCATTGTGGGTAATGTCAGGGTCTCCCTGCATTGCTGTAAATATGGAGTCGCTGCAGAGTGAACCGAGCCTTCACAGGGAAAAGCTTCAGGATAAAATCCATTTAATCCACTACCACGCTTGGTTTGTGAATATATTCAATAAAGCCAGGCCAATCAGAGTTTGTCTGTGTCTCTGTATGTTTTTTTTTTCTTTCCCTTTTTTATGTCTGGAAGTGTAGTCTAGGAGTTTGCAGGGTTACAAGGATCGGGGATGCTCTTATAACTCGTCCTTGAGGTCCTTGCTGGCATGTGCTGCCCTCTGCTGGGTGGAGAGACACGCTGAATCAGCAGAGGAGCTCAGCTGTGACGGAATGACATCATTACTCTCAGCAGTGAGCTCCTATGAGCTCTGTGCCATTCAGTCTTCTACAAAAAATAAATAAATAAATAAATAAATAAATAAAATTAAAGCCTAACTTACAGTGCAATTGTAGTTGTAATTAAAGCCTTAGTGTTGAATGTAACCATGAGCCACTCTGTGCAAGTCTGTTAAAATATGTTCTTCCTTCCTAGGAGAGCCAGGACTACGAACCAGAAGCATAAACACATCAGTCCGAACCACCTTCCAACCAGCAGCACAATAATATTTCTAATAATAATAAAGGACAAAGGCTGAAACTATTACAATTATATCCCTGTTGCAAAAAACAACAAAAAGACAAGCATTCCCACTGAAAAATGTTCTTCCTTCAAGACAAATCTTTTATTATTATATATTGTAAATGTGTAATGTAATGTGTTGGGTGTAGGTATTTATTGAGATGTAGGATTTGCCCTCTCAGTCTCATTTCCTTGATTCCCTCCCAATGAAATGAGACTAGAGCCAGGGCTTGTGACTTTGTATTTGTGTGTATCTGTATTTAGAAATGTGCAATAGATGTTTGTCATCTTCCAATGAGACATTGGGGGTGGAAAAAAAGCAAGCAGATATGAGTATAATAATATCCTCCTAAGTGTCTACAATACCTGTTTGTGGGTTTTGTTTTGTTTTTATTTTTGCATTTATTTGGAGATTTGTTTTTGAAGTAAGAGTTTTTTACATTGTATCTTTATAGTTGCTTGTGAAATCATTCCAGTAAATTATCTGTTAGGAACTGACAGAGTGTACATGTTTGTGTGTGCGTGTGTTTGTGTGTACTGATTTTAAGAAATTAAAGTTAATATATTATGTCTTGGGGTCATAATGGTTATATCAATATGAGCTTTAATTTGCAAGACATGTCAATATAAAGGTTTATGTGTTAAGCCAGACGTACAAATCTTCTGTAAATAAAGAGTTAAAAAAAGTTTGTTTTTTTAAACTTTTTTGCTGTTTCTTGGTCTAATTGAATGCATCATTCATGCGTGCTTTTTTTTTTCACTCCTGTCTGGGGCTTTGGCTATGGGATGAGTAAAATCTGCTGAGCAGGCTCTGGCCTTTGGCAGGATGCCATCATGCTTGAGATGCCAGTCTGATCAGGTCTCTGAGCGAGTTTTGTTTCCGTTAATCTGGCTGGAACGTGCAGGCTTGGTGTTGTCAGGCTCAAATACGAGGTATTAAACAGCAGCTCCTGCCGCTGTCGAGTCAGATGGATGTGTGGAAGCTGCAGGGACAAAAACAAGAGCCATGGCCTCATTCAAGAAGTCCTTCGAGAGCCTGAAAGGGACAAGCCACTCAGCTGCAAAAGGAGTCACAGATACTGCAGGTACAGATATATCATACAGGGCCATTGTAAGATCGTTAGTCAGTCAATTTGTGCTCTTAGAGTGATTACCATATGTTAACAGTTGTATTGCTATAAACACATTTTCTTATGTTTTTCCTCCTGAAGTATAGCGAACACTGTTCATAAGATTTTTTGCATTAGTTGAGGCCTAAAGAAAAACAAACAAAAAAAAAACCCTGTGATATGTTCCAGTGCAGGCAGCTCAAGATGCTGTGCAGCAGGTGGCGGACTCATCTAAAGAGACAGTCAGCACAGGTAAAGTGCACATTCTTTCATCTATATGAAGTGTTACAGTATAATGGAGCACACTTTATTCGGATTGCAAGCCGGCCTTGGAAAGCTTACAAAAGCTGCTAGTTTCCTTCCAAAATTCAACGTTCAATGTTTAGTTAAAACAGAGCATTTGATGAAAACTTTTTTCTAAAACTAAATTAGGAATCCAGGAAGTCATATCCAAAAAGACTAAAATCAAATAGTTGTGCAACATAACTCCTCACGTGTAAATGAAAAGAAATTAAAAACACTAAAATTCAACTTCTTGTAAAGACCGAAACAAATAGTTAGTAGAAGATGGAATAAATAATCCATTATTAGAACCTCATAGTTTTTAGCTCATGTGCAGTGGCAACATAATTCCGATATAACAACTTCATTAGTGTAGTAGAGATGATGTGTGTAACCTCCTGAATATGTCTCTTCTGCTTTATTCTGACTTCTTCAAGCTGCTCAAGAAGCCGGCAGGCAGACTCAGGCTGCCATAGGAAAAGCAGCAGACAAGGCAACGGACACTATCAAGGAGTTTGGACAGAAAATGGAGACCAAATGAATTCAAGAGAACTTGAATGATCATCCATGGCTTTTAGATAAAAATATCATGTGTAGGGATGGCAGCATGCCTGCATCAGACAGACTGCAAAAAGAGATAGAGAAAAAACATGTATGCAGTACATATATCATCACAAAGCTCACATTCCATCAGAAATGTTTAAAATCTGTCTTTTTTCTGATTTTCCATTTGTGTTTTTTGCTTTATATTAAATTTCTTTTTATGTAATCATTTTGGGAAAATAAAGAAATACCAACTCCTCCCTCAGGTGCAAGAAATGTTTCATCCTGCTATGTACAGTGGAGACAGCACCGTTAGCAGCTAAAAGCCTGCATGCGTCTGTGATGCATCCTGTTTTTGTGCTGTAAATCACTCACCAATGAATCACCGTCATTATTACCAACACATTATTTAAGCGATGGCCTTTGGAAGGCTGATGGTTCCTGATGAAAGTGTGATCAGAGATGTCTACCTTGGTCCCTGGCTGCACACGTCCCTCCATCACACAATATGGTTGCCAGGCAACAGAACTCAGCACCAGAATGGGATTGGACGAGGCATTTGAATTGATGGTGAGGCGACTTCTGGCAGTACACAGTGTTCTGGCCTGGCTCGCAGCAAACACTACAACAGGAAGATTTTATAAAATGGCAAAAATTTAAACATCCTCAATCTCAAACATTGAGTTATTCTTGAAACAGAGAGAAATATGTGTCTCAATCTGTGAGGTAGGATGAAGGAATTAGCATGAAAGCCTGTGTTTAACAAGTGTTTGTGTGGGAGGCAAGGCTCTGCTTCCTCCAGGCTCCTTCAGGCTCAAATTCTGTTGCGTTTCATGCACAGCTGCAGCAGAACTTTCACGGTCTATAGTTTCTCTTAAAACTGAAGCTGCATTTCTTTTTTCTTTTTTTCTTTTTTTTTTTGAGTCCTTCAACAAGCCTTTACCTGAATTATCTAAAATGAACAATGCACTTTTTACCATAAGTATTCATTAATTTAATTACATTGAGAGCTTAAAGTTCCCTTCACATTCACACACACATAGACATACATGCTAACTCTCACTTTTTTGTCTTTCTTCAAATCAGGAATCCATTCTTTAGGAGAAAATTCACTGATTTTCAACCTTCTTCCAGAGGCCCTCACAGTGATCAGTGACGTGGGAGAATTTATCATCATTTATCATCACTTTTAAAGATTGCTCAGCAAGATCACAAGGCTATCTGTCGTTACACTGTTTGTTCACAGTTATCATTGTGTTGCTATGAGAACGTATAGCTAATTACTATGATTTACTTATGATTAGAAAGCTGAACAGAGATTTTGTCATTACATTACCACTCACTGCCAGAGCCCAACCGTGGTTTCCAAGGAAACTGGAAATGTGAAGCTTTTGAATAGACACAGCCACTGCCTAAAGAGCGAGGATTGCCTAAGATAGATTCTTCTGGAGCCGAACCTGTAGTCAGTGAAATCAGAATCAATCAAACAGGCAAGCTGTACGGACACATATTGGATGGTGAGAGTCGCTATGTTTGACCCAAAGAGTTGTGGAGAGATTTCAGTCTGACTTTGGCTGCCGAGGTATGCCTTTGACTTCGATTTTCTACTGTTTGTTTTCCATGCTTGTTTTTGTAGCTAAAATGTTATATTCCTGTGCATGTTATTTGGTGCTGAGGAATGATAGATTAAAATAGGATTAAAATACTAGCTGTACTGACATATTTGTGGGATGAACAAGTTTAAAGTGTGTTCAAAAATGTCCAATGAAAGATTCTTTTCTTCTTTTTTCTTTTTTTTTTTTACTGAGAGTATTTTTAGTTTATATTGTCTAATGATTTTTGAATGAGCTTGCAAACAATTTATATTAAGCAGTAACAGTGATGTTGCTTGGTCGCATGTGAGTGTTGAGATGCTTGACACCAATTTCACAGTTTAAAAATAATTTTGTGAAAGACAGAAAGCTGTTGTTTTTTCCTCCGTTCCTCTATGGGCTTGATACTGATTGTTTTGCAGAAACAGTGTGTTTGTGCTGTGTTTTGCCCAGCAGGTTATTCTACCACTCATATGCAGGAGCAGAATGGGAAGTCTTAAGGACGAGATGAGAGGTATGAGAGAGGACCATCAGCCTTGTGAAAAAACAGATGATGGAGAACGTCCAGTAGACTCAGGCAGCTGTGCTGGTGCAGATGGAACTCCACTTCGCACAAGTCAGGAGTCAACAACGCAAGATAACTATCAGCCAGAATTATGCATGAATGCCAGCTCTGCTGAGGAGAGAGATGAAACCTCAGCATCCAAAGATCAATTGCTTTCAGGAGCAGATTGTGATAATACAGACAAGTTAGATTCTACGCTGGTTCGAGGACGTACACAGAATGAAGTCATGATCCTGACACCGCAACCTGCAGCTCAGGAGGGAACAGGCACTCAGAAGGAAGCAACAATCTCTGGCAACCTCTCAAATGATGAAGATCCTGAGGGTAAAGACATGGTTCTTGAGAGCGGAAAAGAAACAAACGTAGAGAATATCTTGGTCCCTGTGCCACTGACTCCAGGCCCATCCAGTCCACACTCCCCAGCTCCTTATGGGCAGCACCACATGCGCACACAGGTGAGCCTGGAGGTGGTCCAGTGCTGCTCAGCAGCCACCAGCCCCATGACTCCTCCGGAGGATGGCCACTCCTTCTTCTTTCCAAGCTCTTTTGGAAGATCTGGAGCTGTTGGTACGGACACCAAAGATGCAGAGCTGCAGGTGGGTCAGCAAGTGGAGTTCTGCTCCGTTGCCACTTCCCCCATGACCCCAATGACCCCAAAGACACCATCGACCACAGCTTTCCCAGAGCTTGTTGGGAAAGAGACAATCCAGAAGGAGGAGAACGTGATAAAGAGTGAGTGTAACCAACAAGAGAGTTTTACAACAACAAAGAGTCCAGCAGAGGCTGCACCAGACAAAACCACAGGTTTGAAATTTGCTATATCAAAAGAGCCAAGCAAAAGCTTGAGCATGAATAAATCTCCAGGGAGTTCCACCAGCTGCTTGTCTGCCAGGTTAATAGATTCACAAGTGGCTTTGGAGGATAGCAATCAGCACTGTAAGCAGCAGAGGATGGGGAGTATGGATCAAGATATTACAATCTTGGTGACCGAATACGGCAGCAATGAGGAGGAAGAGGAGGAGGCTGCCTCGTATTTTCATTCTACAGAAACAGATATAAAGAAATTAGATGACCATAATGCAGGTGGAGAAGACAGGAATGGTGTAAAGAGTGAGGATGGACAGGAAAAGACCGCAGCTGAAATTCTTCATGACATACAGGACACGACAAGCACAAACCATGAACTAAAGCATCCCCAAGAACAAAAAGTATCCAGGAAAGATGAAAATTCAAGGATCAGCGAAAACAAAAATACATGTGAGGAGATGATGAAACCTCATGTTCCTGAATCCCCAGCTCCCTTTGGCTGCCACAACATTCGTACACAGGTGAGCCTAGAGGTGGTCCAGTGCCAGTCCGTAGCTACCAGCCCTATGACCCCTCCTGAGGGAGACCACACCTTCGTCTTCCCCAGCTCTTTTGGAAAATGTGGCTCTGTGGGGACAGACACCAAAGACGCTGAGCTGCAGGTGGGGACACAGGTAGAGTTTCGATCTGTTGCAACAGCACCCATGACTCCAAGAACTCCCACCTCTGCCACTTTTGCTAAGATCAAGACAAATACTGGCATTGAGGAGAAGATAATCATGGAGGAGGAGGATAAAAAGGAGGAGACAGAGGTGGACAAGAAGGAAGCATATAAAGAGGAGGATCAAGTAACTACGGAGAAAAAGACTGAAGAGGACAGAACGGAGGTTATAAATTGTAAGGAACAAAGTGAGGACAAGTGTGAGGAGCCAGTGCAGGAGGTGAGCTGGGATGAAAAGGGGATGACGTGGGAGGTGTACGGGGCTGTGGTGGAAGTAGCTGTGCTGGGCTCTGCCATCCAAAAACACCTCGAGAAACAAGTAAAGAAGCAAAAAAGGCAATCCTCAATGCCGCCCCCACCTCCACTGATTCCCTCAGCCATACCACTCACTTCAGAGGTGGTGCAGGGGCATTCGGGTAAGGGCCGGGCGGGGAAGAGAGGGGGGCAGGATGGGAAAGTGGGCAGGCGTAGAAGAAATCCCTTTCGCCTGCTGATGGAGAACATGCAGCAGCCCCACTGTTGCTCTAGAGCTCAGTCCACAGAGTAACAAAAGATTCTGGATTACATTGCAACTTCTGGCTGGCAAAAGTGAACTGCGTCACATTTCATGTACGTGGTACTCGGATTAACGACAGCCTGACATTGCATTGAGGGTGAGAAAGAAATCACTTCCTCATGCAAGACAAAACAAGCACAAAAGCACATAGGCTTTGTACTATGAAGCATTAATCACAGACAAACAGCCATACTAAACTACTACCATACTTTTTTCTTTTTTTGCTTGTTTTTTCTTCTAAAATTTTCTGTGACGTCACTTTGAACAGACTAGCAGGGTAATGGACTCTGTAATGAGAGTGATACATCAGTGCCAGCATTGACTCTGCTCCCTTCCTTTAATGTTTTTCACTCAGCCCATTCAGTCATCCATTGAGTCATTTTAGCTGTTGGTGCATATACACACACATATATATAGAAATATATATATATGTATATATATATATATATATATATATATATAGATATATATATGTGTACACACATACACACACACAAACACATATATCTATA